>CAKNXH010059809.1:74100-87713 GCA_932178445.1 Andricus quercusramuli | reverse complement strand
TACTGTCAGCTCTTGCATTTCTCAAAGTTTGAAGCCGATATTTTACTTATAAAAAAAGTTCTTAGGTTCAAAAAATGCACCCAGTTTTAATTTCTTCGAAAATAATTTTTTGCGAAGTTCTTCCTCGAATAAGGTACATAAACGTAGTTTATTGTCTTCTCATACATTTTCCAAAGTTTCAGCCCGAAATTTTATTTACAAAAAAAGTTCTTAGATTAAAAAAAAAATTCGGAAAATTGAAAAAGTGAGGTCGGCAATGTAGGTATTTGGCTGTGTCACATACCCTTAAATCAAAAACTACACGTCCCATAAAAAAATGGATGAAAGCAAATTTGTAGATATGATGTAGACAAACAAATTATGACATTACCCTAAGACCGATTTTAAAACAAAACTGTAGTATGCATCTTTTCAAATCCTACGAATTGAAAACTGTAATATTCAATTCGTGTTTTTTTTTAGAATATTTGAAAAACGTGATTTTTTATAAATATTGTACCTCTGTTCGCAACTGCTGCATTGGACAGAACAAAATACAGCAAATGTATTTTATTATTTTTTCTTTATTTCACAATAATTTTTTTTTTTGCATTTATTTTACAAAATGTACATAAACAAATTTGTTTTAGATAAATAAAGAGATTTCCTTTTCGACAAAGAAAGACAGACACCGACGTAAAAACTATTTTTTTTACTCAGGGTGCCTCAAAACGTCGAAATTTCATGGAATCCACGAAAGTTATTTTTCACATAAAATGAGTACTTTCTCATTATGATGAGAATGTAATAATTCTTTATTTTTTGTGCGATCAAAATTTGAATTCTTGATTTTGTCAGGAAAATTCAAAAAGTTGTCATGACATTCTTGTAGGGCTTTCAAAAAGTAAAGTTCTTTGTCGCTTGACTTTTTTTTATATTGTGCTTTGTTTCGCCCAAAATGTTAATTTTCGTCTTTGGCGGGATTTTGAAAATGCTATAACTCTGACAATTTTCTCCTTATCGAAAAAAGTCGTAAAGGTGAATTGTTTGAATTCCTGAGTCCAATGGATAGCCGTCCATCGAATTTCTGGATTTCGGAAAGAAAGGTCTAAACATTTTTGAAAATGCTCCAACTTTTTGAATTTTCATCGAAAATAGCTGGCTAACGAACTCGATCTTTCTTTTTGGTCTCTGAAACTGTGCGCGGAAGCACAATCCAATCCGATCAGTCTTTCAAAAGTTATCCGGTATACAGACGACGACAACGACAACGACAGACAGACAGACACCGACGTAAAAACTATTTTTTCTGACTCAGGGGGCCTCAAAACGTCGACATTTGATGGAATCCACGAGTCATTTTTCACATAAAATCAATACCTTCTCATTATGATGAGAATGTGAAAAATCTGGCTTCTATAACTGCATAAACTACCGTTATTTGCCCTTCACTCCTGAGAAAACCAAAAGTGTTTTTTTCTGGTCACCTCACCCTGTATATTCCTAGACCACGGATTGAACTGCAATGATTTTTGCAGATGTGATGTATAATTTATAAGTACTTCAAATACGAAAAATCCTTTACTTTTTTCTCTAAATTCCAAGTAAGGCGCTATGCGCATGTCAGATTCAGAATACTCCAGTTAGCAGCGTGCTTGGGCGGCCGTAGCCGCTTGGTGAACTACGAGGACGGGTCTGACTTTTTCGACTCATACCGCGTTCAGTGATCGAGTGAGAACGCCATAGGGCATGAGTACAGAGCAATTCTGTCACATTAATATTATTTTGGATTTTTTACGCTCCTTTTAACAAATTTCGCAAAATCATTGAGTACCCATTTTAAGGGGAATGCAAAGAATGGGCAAATCGCAGTTGTAAAAAGAAGTTAACTTGTGATGTGAGCGGGGGTCGTGAGGTCCCACTCCTAGTGCTTAAGCTATAAAGCCAAAGTATCACACCCGTGTTGAGACTCAAGGCAGTACTCTGAATCCGGCCATCTTTGCCGAGTGTTTTTGGATCTCGGTGGGTTTCGTTATTTCCACGTTCTGAGAATACACCTCTCAGGTGCAAGGCGTACCTATCGCACAGTAAATGACGTCCTACTTTGTAAGCAGGCAAAGTGGCCCCCACCCACTCTGCCATTTGGCAGCCTCCCTAGCAGGCTAGGGTGGACGGAACGTTCCATCTGAAGTCATCAGTTAGATGCACAGATTCGAAACACGATCCTGCTGTGTTATGTAAGTGTATCTGTGTGTGCGTGTTTGTGTTCATTACCCGAAATTTCGACTCCCAAGGCTAGTGCCATTGAAATGGGGCCTACACCTTAGTATGTAACCAGCCTTTTCTGGAGGGACCTACAGCTTACGGTTGGTTCCGAACAACCAGAGTACAAAAGATTTTCGGTAAATGGCTTGTGAACCGGCAGCACGCCAGCACGGTGACGCGCATTGGGTGCACTGTCGACCGAAGGTGGCTGGGAGAATGCCTTTCTTCCCCCCTCCAATGCACTAAACGCGCTGGAGTGTTGCTGTCTATTAAAGCGCATTATTTATTCCGATTATTAGATTTTAAAAATTATAAAAAGGGCCTTTTACTGTAAATCTCTGCATTCTCTAGATTACGTATTCAAAAAACTAGAGAAAAAGATTCATCTGTTTGGTCTTAATATTATAAATTCTAATTCCACATGCCATGCTTTGCATTCCCCTTAGGGCTCTTCGTCAGGTTTTTATTTTTAGCCCATGTATTAGTCGCGCCCATTTTCCTCCTACACGGATGAATTGTTCGATGTAATATTTTAACCTCTCTTTCGTTTTTGAAAAATGGTCTTGTTATTTTTTTTTAGTTAATCGAAAATGTGGTTCCTTTCTGCGCCTGGAAACGAGCAATCCGCCACCGGGAAAGTACCCCCGTTGAACCGAAAACAGGCGCTCCGAATTTGAAATGGAATTCATCATAATTCACCGTGACGGTTTTCGAGAATGCTTGAACCCAGGGGGTCGGTCGTAACTCATCCGCCCTTTCCATTGTTGCATCCTGACACGATTCGAGCCGCTTGAACGAAATTGATAATTATTAAAATATGCAGAAATTGAATTTTAATATGCTGCATAACTTCATGACACAATGACGAGACGATTAAAAAAAGATAGAAAAGAATCGGTTAACCCGTTCAATTTCTGTTGGGAGTTTTGGTAATTTTGCATTTTATTTAAGATTACCTTCAATACTGAGAATATTGACTGATTTTCCTAATCCTTTTTCAAAAATTTTTTTCAATTATATCATTTTCAAATTTTATCAGCTAATAAAAATGTCATCGATCCATGTTTTGCGCAAGTTTAGAGATTGTAAAAGTATTAATTGTCGGCGGGTGATTTACTTTGGTCTTTATTGAAAGACGAGAGCAGATTCGAGGAGATCAGATAATTGCACATCGGAGTAATTCATTAATTACTCCACTGATGATTAATCAATTCATTATTGCTTCCTTGTAGATGGGGATTTTTAATGACCAGAATTCTCGAATATACTTTTTCATATATTTGATATAATGCGACCCCGGGAGCTCGAAAATTAAGTTTTTAAAAAATTTCCGTGTATTTGTAAATTTTTGTTGTTCACCATATCTCGAAAAGTAAAAGAGCTATAATCATGAAATTTTGATGAAGATTGATATCTCGGATTGATATCCAGGTCTGATAGGTACTTTGTACTTTCATAAGAAAATATCTTGAATTATTTCGTTAAATAATCATTTTTTTCAACTTGTTTTTTTTTTGTTTTGTTAAAAATTAATTTTGTCCACTGAAAATTTAATTTCAATTTTTTTTGTTGAATATGCACATATTCTAATATTGAAGATAATAATAAAATACATCAGAATTGAAGTATTTTTTTCATTTTAAATTAACATTGAAAATTATTTTACCTTTTTCCTTGAAAGCTTGTTGAAAATTGAATGATTTAATTTAAATATTTAATTTAATAATACTTTGGTAGAAAAGCAATCTTCTTACTTGACATGCAATCTTTCTTTGTTAAAAATTCAACTATTTGGCTTCAAAATGGAGCTATAGTTTCAATTTTTATACTTTTTTATACTTTTATTTTTACTCAATACTTGTAAGTTATAATAATACTTTAAAAGTTGAAAATGCATTTTTGTTTTGTAGAAAATTAAAACTAAAACCTTTTGAGTTGAAAATACAACTATTACTTTGACAATGTAAATATGGTGTTGAAATATCAACTTTTCCGATTAAAACGTCAACTATCTTCTACAAATTTCGTCTTCTTTAGCTTGAAAAGTCATCTACTTTGGCAAGTTGTACTTGGCAATCATTTCAATAATTTCAGGATCTATTTGATACTAAACTAAACATCAAAACTTTTGTAATTTAAAGACGGTTAAGAAGAAAAACTATTACTCTCTGTTTGTAAATGACCACATTATGCATTTGTTTAAAGAATTTGTTTGGGGAAAAAAATACTATAGAGTGACAATTCTTTGTCACTAAATATCATCACTTATGTCATTTGAAGACGAGTAGAAAGAAAAGCGATCAATTTCTATGTATAAATGATCAAAGTATCCATTTGTTTATAAAATTTGTTTATAACAAAAACAAATCACATTGATTGACAATTCTTCGTCGATAAACAGCCAAAAACAGCCTAAGCAATGCATTTGTTTACATAATTTGTTTATAAAGTAAACAAATTATACCATGCGACAATTTTCCACGGCCAAACGTGATCCTGCTGATACAATCAAGCAATGTCACCTCACAAATATACATTGCAAGCTAAATTTCCAATATGTTGGTATTTTGTTAATATAATTTGTTTTTAACGATTACATTCCATATAGTGTACAATATTTATATTTTTCGGATACTTCGACATTCATTCTTGTCGAGAACGGGATCAATTACGTCACTGATTTGAAGATAGAAGATAATAATTAACAAATGTCCCATTTTCTCTCTTTGTTTATTTATACAAAAAATATAAAATGACAAAAATTAAAAAATCTAATCTATTGACTTCGCCGCGCGAGCCATGGGCGAAAAAGTTTTATTACTGCGAGAGAAAATGTCGCTGTAAAAGGACAGAGGCGCAAGGGTTTCGTAGCAGTAAAACGATCGGAAAACACGTATTTGGGAAAATCCGTGGAAATAGAAAGACCGTCCGCAAGATTATGCATTTTCTACATCGGAAGAAATCGAAAGACGAACGTATTTTACTAGAGAAGTATATTTAGGGTATAAGAAAGAACAATGTGGAATGTAGGTCAAATGTTTGCAAAATATTTAAAATCTTTGTGAAATAATTTCAATGTTTCTGCGCTCTGCAATCTATCTCAAATTCCTGTGAAACAATTGAAGTCTTTGTAAAATATTTTAAACCTATCCCAAATCTTGGAAAATCTTTGCGAAATATTTGAAGTATTTGTTAAGCACTGAGTAATATTTTTAAAATTAATGAAATCATTGAACACTTTGTGAAATCTTCGAAAACTATTTGAAAGCTTCGCGAAATATTTGAAATCTGTAGGAAATAATTGAAACCTTTGTGAAATCTTTTGAAAACCATTGCAATCTTTGGACACTCTTTGAAATCTATCTAAAATGTTCGTGAAATACTTCAAATGTTTGTGAAATGCTGTAACTCCATTAAAAATCTTTGCGAAATACGTGTTAAATTTTTTGACATCTTTGGGAAATCATTGAAATTTTAGTGCACTCTCAGAAATATATCTGAAAAGTCTGCGAAACATTTGAAATGTTTGTGAAATGTTGCTTTGGAAATCTTTCCCAATGATTTGCAATGTCTAAAAAATATGTTACAATGTTTGCAAATGTATGTACTTTCCTTCTATTTTATTTATTATAAATGCTTTGTGAAATCATTTTAATCTATTGCTGGAAACGTGGCTGAAAACTCTTCGTGAAATCTTTGTGAATTCAGTAAAATATTTGTGAAATCTTTCCCAAATGTTACCGAAATATTTGAAATATTTTCACAATATGGGGTAATATTTGACAAATTTGTGAAGTATTTGGAAAATCATTAAAGTCTTAGTACAATTTCATAAATCTATCCTACCTATGTGCCAAGTATTTGAAATTTTGAATATAACACAGGTGCAATGTTTGAAATCTGTCAGAAATCTTTTAAATCTATCCAAATTCTTTGCGAACTGTTCCCGAAATCATTGAAATCTTGTAAATCGATCGCAAATGTTTGCGAAACCTGACAAATTTTTGCGAAATCTTTGGGAAATTATCGAAAAGTTTGTGCAATTTTCGAAATGTATATGAAATCTTTACGAAAATGTTGAAATGTTTGTGAAATCTTTCTGAATTGTTAAAAAATCTGTCAAATATTTTCGAAACTTTTCGTAATATTTCTGAAATTTGCGAACTGCTTAATATTAATCAATTTCATCCTAACTTCCTGATTAATCATCGATCAGGTCATTCACTAATGTGATGTGTCATTATCTTATGTTCTTCCACGAAGAGAAAATATGATTACCCGTGGATTATGAATGCACGCATGAACGCAGTAATTTTGAACTGAGTAATTAATTATCATTGTTTATTGATATAATAATCAATGCATTAAGCGCAAAATACTACATTAATGACGGAAATAATTCTTTACTTACCTTATATTGCCAAATTGTCTACTAAATCATATAATAATCATCAATTAAGTAATCAATTAACTCATCCGATGTGCAATGATCTGACTTCCTTGCATTTGCCTTCGTCTTTCGAGAAAGACGAAATTAAATCACACCCGGAAGTTTTTCGCGCCGTAATTTTGACTGGCGGCACAACGCGACGGCACGCCGCCCTCTTCGCTTCTCGGCGGCGCATACTTGGCTGAATCGGGAATTTACTATTCAAAATTACCTACAGCCTGCAACTCTTCACTGATTTTAAATTTTTTGCAGAAGTGATCAGCGATAGTAGCAGAAGAGCGTCCATGGATTAGATTTTTTAATTTTTGTCATTTTATATTTTTTGTATAAATAAACAAAGGGGAAAAAAAAATTTTCATGATGAAACATGATCCTCTCGATAAAGGCAAGTAATGCCAACTTACGAATATACTTTGCAAGCAAGATTTGCAATATATTGACATTTTGTTAATATAATTTGGTTATAACTATTACATTCGATGTCCGGGGGCATTTGTTAATTATTATCTTCTACAAATCAGTGACGTAAGTGATCCCATTCTCGACAAAAATGAATGACGAAATTTCCCAAGAATATTAATAATGTACACGATATCGAATATAATTGTCATAAACAAATTATATTAACAAAATGTCCACATATTGGAAATTTAGCTTGCAAAGTATATTTGTAAGATGACATTGCTTGATTGTATCAGCAGGATCATGTTTGGTCGTGAAAATTTGGTGGATGGTATAATTTGTTTACTTTAAAAACAAATTATGCAATCAAATGCATTGCTTAGGCAGTTTTTGGCAGAAAGGAATCGTTTTCTTTCTCAGTACTTTCAGATGATCTGAGTGGCCCGATTTAGTGATTGAGATTGGTCATTCGATATTACTTGTTTATTTTATAAACAAATTGTATAAACAAATGCATTGTTTGGTCATTTATAGACAGAAAGTAACAGTTTTATTTTTTAATCGTCTTACGGCGATACCACGCTGAAAACACCAGTTCCCGTTAGATCACTGAAGTTAAGCAGTGTTGGGCGCGGTTAGTACTTGGATGGGTGACCGTTCGGGGAATACTGCGTGTTGTTGACCCGTCGTGGGTGTGGTGGACCCACACTGGTAGTATTTATCCACCTAGAAACACTACCCGAATCGGGTAGTGAGGCAATGAACTTTCGAGTTCGAAATGCTAATCAATTTTTTTTTTTTCGAAATACACAGGGGGTGATGCTTATTGACGAAGAATTGTAGATCGATATTATTTGTTTTTGTTAAAAACAATTTTTATGAACAAACACATAGTTGGACTATTTATAGATAGAAAGTGATCGTTTTTCTTTCTACTCGTCTTGAATTTACAAAAGTGGTGATGTTTATTGATGAAGAATTGTCACTCGATATTATTTTTATTATGTTATAATCAAATTTCCTAAAGAAATGCACAGTTTTGGCATCTAAAGATAGAAAGTTATCGTTTTCTTCCTACTCGTCTTAAAATTACATTAACGGTGATATTTAGTGACAAAGAATTGTCAATCCATATTATTTGTTCATGTCACAAACAAATTTAAGAAACAAACGCATGGTTTGACCATTTATAGATAGGAAGTGATCGTTTTTCTTTCGAATCGCCTTCAAAGTGTCTTCAAAGTGGAGGAAATAATGAGAAACGATCACTTTCTAATTATAAATGGTCATACTATGCATTTGTTTATTAAATTTGTTTATGACATAAACAAATAATATCGATTAAAAAGTCTTCGTCACTAAACATCACCACTTATGGAATTTGAAGACGATTAGAAAAAAAAATTTGCAATATGTTGACATTTTGTTAACATAGTTTGGTTATCACAATTACATTCGATGTCCTGTACATTACTTATATTCTTCGGATACTTCGACATTCTTTTTCGTCGCGATTTTGAAGGAAGTTCGCCGGCGGCGTCACGCGACGGCTTACACGTCTATAAATCATATAATTGAATAGTCCATCAATTGATTAATCATCCTTGACTCTGCCTTTGTCTTTGGATAGACCAAACTAAATCGCCCGTCTCCAATGCATAGACACCTGAATGCGGAAATTGTCAATTAATTAGTTAATTAATTAATTAATTTACAATTGCCTAATTAAGTAATTGTTGAGCCAATCAATCGATTAAACACTTATTATTAATCAATTGTATAATAATAAATTGATTAATCATCAATAGAGTAATTAATTAATTACTCCGATGTGCAATTATCTGATCTCCTCGAATCTGCTCTTGTCTTTCGATAAAGCCCAAAGTAAATCACCTGCCGACAATAAATACTGTTACAATCTCCAAAATTGCGTAAAACATGGATCGATGACATTTTCATTAGCTGATAAAATTTGAGAATGATGTAATTGAAAAAAATTTTGAAAAAAGGATTAGAAAAATCGGTCAATATTCTCAGTATTGAAAGTAATCTTAAATAAAATGCAAAATTACCAAAACTCCCGACAGAAACTGAATGGGTTAACCGATTTTTTTCTATCTTTTTTAATCGTCTCGTCATTATGCAATGAACCTAATGCAGCATATTAAAATTCAATTTCTCCTTATTTTAATAATTATCAATTTCGTTCAAGCGGGTCGAATCGTGTCAGGATGCAACAATAGAAAGGGCGGATGAGTTACGACCGACCCCCTGTGTTCAAGCGTCCTCGAAAACCGTCACGGTGAATTAGGATGAATTCCCTTTCAAATTCGGAGCGCCTGTTATCGGTTCAACGGGGGTACTTTCCCGGTGGCGGATTGCTCGTTACCAGGCGCAGAAATAAACCACATTTTCGATTAATTAAAAAAAAACAAGACCATTATTAAAAAAAAAAGAGACTGACAACTTGGGCATTATGCCCTTGAGATTACGTGGTTAAATTATTACATCGAACAATTCATCCGTGTAGGAGGAAAATGGGTGCGACTAATACATGGGGTAAAAATCAAGCCCTTCGAAGCGCCTTAACTGTAAACATCACTCAAGCAAAACTAAAGTATCACCAAGACTGATCAAAATCGCTGTACCCCGATGCAACTCTGAAATATATTAACACGTTAAATATTTAATATTTAATAATATGATCTTCCAATGTATTATTTTTGCTGTTCGTGTAAACAAATAAAGAACACCAGAAATGAACAGTAATCGACGCACATACATAAATATAATAAAAATCAATTAATAGGAAACAATTTCATTATTAAAAAAAAATGTTATAAGCAAATACACATCTATCGAACTTTTCTGGGATTAAATGTTGGTTTCTCGGGCATGAGTAGCTTACGCTAAGTGTCCGATTCTCACATGTTATGGCAGAACTTATTCGCGCACACCGAAAAGTATGCGAATAAAATCCGGCCAGTCTTTACACACTTTACACTCAGTTGTTTCAAAAAATAGTATGTGGGACGCGTGCGGGTGAGTGTCACACAACATACTACTTTTGCACGAACCTACGAATATAACGCAATTGCTTGTATAATTTTATATATATTAATTAAGATTTATGTTTAGGTAACCGGCAAGTACAATTTTATTATAATTAGAAATAAGGTCAAAAATGTCAGTCTTGAGTTCGAAGTATGTCTACAATTCGAATTGTTGAGTTCTATTCGTATTTTTATACAGATTGCTTTTTACGAAAAGCCCTGCATTCTAAAGCTGCAGCTTTAATTAAGAAAATAATTCAGGAAAGCTAAATGATCTCAAAGTACGTTTTTGTTTACAAAAATTTGAATATTAATCAATTTTCTATTACAATTTTTATTATTATAAACATTGTAATTGTCGATTTAGAATCAATCTTTCCAGGATAGATAAATATGTTCTAAGTTTCACATGGGACGCTATGACTATTCTCATTAGCGAATATTTCATGCACTAGGATTACATCTTGCCCTCAAGGCACTTAACCCTTTTTCCCCACCGAAATTCAAACAATGCCGGTTGTGCCGCACGCAGTGCGGCCACGTGCCCGCCGGAAGGTTATATTATGACAGTGATCAATGATGGGTAAGTCACTTTTTAAGAGGAACCAGTTATCGTTATAGTTAAATCACTATCGTTACTTTTTTAGTTACTTTTGTATTTTAGAAACATACATATTATATAGACGATTTACAAATATATTTCAATTTCGTGCTCCTGAAACTTTTTTCGATGTTTCTAAACCACTTTCTTAGTCCATACAGTAAAGTTTTGAAAAATTACAGTTAGGCGTACTTTTTTGTAATAAAATAGTCAATTTTCATTTTTTAAGTGTTGCTCGCTGCAGTTTCACATATTTCGAATGTGACACAACTGGTGAACAAAATTTTTTGTATTGCCCTTCGGCAGTATTTTTAATATATGATGCACTTTAAAGTGAGATACTAATATGCTAGAGATTATAGATAATGACTACAAGAATCATGCTTATATGTCTGACCCTAGGTTTGTTAACAACTTAAAAGCCTCTATAATTACAACGAATTTGAGGTGATAGGTGATATAATGGATTATAATCATAGAAAATAGGTGCTTTGTATCGAATTTTAAAAATATGTGGCGTTTCCAAAATGTTGAAATTGATTATATCTTTCAAGTCATCTGATAACACGGAAAAAACTATGGGTGGAACCTGAAATAACAACTCCGAAGCCTCCTAAAAAAAGAAGACCAAAGGAAATATATTTTTTTTGCAAAAATATCCTTATAGAATTTATAGTACAAATAGAGCAAAACCCTCTCCCAAAGTTGGGAGTATTAAAAGAAATTCTGTCAAATACAAAGTAAATTTTAGCATATACAGGGTGTTCCAGACTCAAGTATCCAGACTAATATGGCTGCATAAAAAAATCTTATCGAAAATTCCTTTTCCAAAAATCAGATGAAGTTTTAGTTTTGAGTAATAAAATATTCAAGATGGAACATTCAGGTTCGCGTTATAAACAGTCGTGCGTGAGTGGGAGGAGTGCAACGCTGTGGTAGTGACCGCCGGTTCAGTGTGAGACACAGCGTGACGCACCGGCAAGAGAGGGAGTGCGGCACTGCGCTCGCACTTCGAGTAAAAAAACAGATTCTCACGATAACAGCCAGAAAGGTGAAGTTCGATTATTCAAAAAAAGGAAGAAAATAATCCTTGCACGAATATTTGGACTAATGCCATAACCGACAGATACTAATTCGGCACTAATATGGCTGCAGTTAGAAAAATCCTACAAGTTAAAAATTACGATGTAAGATTTCGTAAAGAATATTTCTAGAGCGTCAACTCTGCAAGCACTGGTTTTGGTAAAACAAAAAAAAACAACAACCAAAATGAAATCACTCTGAAAACATTTTTAGGCATCATAATTTTAATTTCAACTATCGTATTTGAGAAAATAAAATTATCTCGGAGAACAATAAGAATATACTAATTCCTTTAGTGACACAGTTCTTCAATAGATGCGTTCGGAGCATTTCCCAGAAACCAACCTCTCAAGGTTGCAATACACAAGTTCTTTGAAAACCATCATTTTTTTATCAACTAAATAAACCAGAGGACTTAGCAGATAACCCTTGCAGATACGCCGGTTCAAATTTAGTTGAAAGGGTGCTAGAAATTTTGTTGCAATCCTACTAAGAAAGATCATACGATTTCCAAAGTGAAGACAGACTTTGGCCTCACTGATTTTTTCATCAACTCAGTGAACCAGTTGATGATGTTCTTTCTTAAGAAACCAAGCTTGCCATAAGATCGATCGAAATTTAATTTAAGGGGTGTTAGAAACATTTGTTCATCCCTACTAAGAACGAAAAATGTCCCATGTGATAAAAGTTTTTAGCCCCAATGATTTTTTCATCAAACTTTACCACCCGGGGATGATGTCCTAGTATCCTCAAGAAACCACTCTCGCAGGACATCATCTCCTAGGTCGTTGAGTTGATGAAAAAATCAGTGGACCAATTTTTTTTTAAACCCCTTAAATTAAATTTCGATGGATCTTATTGCAAGGGTGGTTTCTTGTGGAAGTTAGGATATCGTCCCCTGGGTCATTAAGTTGATGAAAAAATCAGCGAGGCCAAAATCTGTTGTAACGTTAGAAATAGTATGATCTTTCTAGTAGGGTTAGAAAAAAACTCCTAGCACTCTTTCAAGTCAATTTGAATCGGTGTATCTACAAAGGTATATCCTCCGGTTTATTGAGTTGATAAAAAAATGACGGGGTCCAAAGAACTTGTTTATTGCAAAAATCTTCGATTTCCCTGAGTGAGCGATGAAAAAAAATGGCTTATGCCTCTTAAAGCAAAAGATAAGTGATCTTGAAAGGTTGGTTTTTGGGGCATGTTCCTATTATTCTTTGAAATAATTATATTTTCTAAAGTATGGCCAACGGCCATACCACGCTGAAAAAAACAGTTCTCGTTAGATCACTGAAGTTAAGCAGTGTTGTGCGCGGTTAGTACTTGGAACTAACTACGTGCTGTTGGCGTGTCGTGGGTGTGGTGAGCCCACACTTGTAGTTATTTACTACAAGAAACTATCCACCTAGAAACACTATCCGAACGGGTAGTGTCACGCCTACCCCGAAAGGGAAATGGCTTAATGGTATACATACATACATACCACAATCGGAATTAATATTAAGATTCCTAACCATTTTTTCAGAGTAATTTCATTTTGTTTGTTTTTTACTGTTGCACCAAAAACAGCCTTCACAGGGTTAACTCTCTAGAAATATTCTTTGCGAAATCTTCTATCAAAATTTTTTATTTTTAGGATTTTTTAAAGTACAGCAGTAGTAGTGCCTAGTTAGTATCCTTCGGTTATGACTATACTCCAAATATTCGTGCAAGGATAACTCAAAAACTAAAACTTCAACTGATTTTTGTAAAAGGAAATTTCGATTTTTTATACAGCCATATATAT
>CAKNXH010059809.1:54300-74000 GCA_932178445.1 Andricus quercusramuli | reverse complement strand
AACGCCCCTAGAGAAATAGAGTCAGTTGTCGAGAATGAGAAGTGCCGCATATATTGGAACTTCATATTCTCGACAATTCTTTCTGTTGCGCACTCGAGGCCTGACATGGTTCTTCTTGACTTCGAGAAACGAACTATGTTCGTTATCGAATTTTCGGCACCAGCGGACAAAAACGTCACAGCGAAGGAGAAAGAAAAGAAAGAAAGGTATAAAGACCTTATGAGGGAGTTGCGACGGTTATACCCGGAATATTCTGTTAAGCTAATCGTCCTGATCATTGGCGCTCTTGGAGGTGCCAAGGTTTCACTTGTTAATAGCCTGAAAAGCATCCCTGCGTGTCAACAAAATGCTGAGACACTTGCAGGGAGAATGCAGAAGGCGGTCGTCCTTGGGTCGGTCCGTGTCCTCAGGGTGCACGAGACTTTCGCCGGATCATCGTATTGAGACGTGGTTACAGCTGAAATTTTACCGCGATTTCGCTGGGAGCGGGTGCAATTTTTTTTTTAGATTAGCACCCGCTCCCGGCGAAATCCTGCGGTTGTTCTTATGACAAACTTTTAACTATATATATATATATATATATATATATAATCTGAAAAATTGCACCCTCTCCCAGCGAAATCGCGGTAAAATTTCAGCTGTCACCACGTCTCACGACCGTGAGATAGGTGGTTACAGTCTGCGATGAATTCAATACGATGATCCGGCAAAAGTCTCGTGCACCCTGAGCACACGGTGCGACCCAAGAACGACAACCTTCTGCATTTTCCCCGCAAGTGTCTCAGCATTTTGTTGACACACAGGGATGCTTTTCAGGCTATTAACCAGTGAAACTTTGGCACCTCCAAGAGCGCCGATGATTAAGACGATTAGCTTATCAGAATATTCGGGGTATAACCGTCGCAACTCCCTCATACGATCTTTATACCTCTCTTTCTTTTCTTTTTCCTTGGCTGTGACGTTTTTGTCAGCTGGTGCCGAAAATTCGATAACGGACATGGTTCGTTTCTCGAAGTCAAGGAGAACTATGTCAGGCCTCGAGTGCGCAACAGAAACAATTGTCGAGAATATAAAGTTCCAGTATATACGGCACTTCTCATTTTCGACAATTGACTCTATTTCCCTAGGAGCATGAGTTGGACAAATAGATAGTATGTGTCCTAGATGCTCGGGGTGTGCATGCCACGATCTGCAGCTATCATCGGGAATATCTTGGCTCAAAATGTGGCGACGGTATGCTAGAGTGGGAATGACACCGACTTGACATGCCAAAATGAAACCCTCCGTGCCCGACTTCAATCCGGATGATTTAAGGAAAGCATACGTTTGCTCATACGACATCGACTGATCCTCCACATTTCTGTGGAAGATGCCGCGCATCCTCTTGCCGAGGAGCTCTTTGCGGAACTTTTTCCCCTTTGCTTTCTCAATCCGGCCCTTCAGAATTGAGTATTCAAGATGGAGGAGATTTGATGCATTTTGCTCACCCCTGGTATTTAAGTCAAGGCTGAGTGTCTCAGCAGCCTCCTCCGCTCCTTTGTACAGAAACGCCCCTTTGCCCGCTTCTTCATGTTTCCTGACCATTTTAAGAAGAGGTTCTTGTCCATTTGCAACTTTATGTGCTGTACCCAGAATAATCCTGTCGTGAAGACATTCAAGATTCATTATTCCCGGACGGCAAGCATGTTCGTTGCAGATACTTTGTTCTTTGCTGACAGTTCGGAAGACCAAATCTGCCGGATGATACGTTTGTATCTGCTTCGGAGAGTATCCTTTATAGATGTCACGTTCGGAATGCGGCTCTGTAGCACGCCCCGGTATATATAGATCTCTCCAGCGCTAAGGTGTCTTATAGCGCTTCTGTCGGCGAGCTCAGGATCTTCGGGGATGCCATTAAGTTTTCCTGTCTTTACATTAACCGAGGCGCATCTCTCTAACCCGAACTCCATTCCAATCTCTTGAGTGTACCCTTTGACAATTTTTAAAGCTTGATGTAGTTTCTCTTTATTTCTAACATAGATCTGAAGATCGTACATGTAAAATACATGAGTGACCTTATGCTTTCGATCTCCAGGTTTGCCACAGAGGTACCCTTCGGAATGACGAAGTGCGAGAGACAGTGGCAATAATGTGAGGAGAAAGAGAAGAGGGCTCATGGTGTCGCCCTGACACACACACCTCTGTAAAAGGTGGGACTGTTAGTGATCACACGATGTTTTCCAGATGAGATAGTAAATCTGATTTTCCAAAACGGCATTAATCTCTTTATGCACCTCACGATGTGTGGATGAACCTTTAAGCTTTCCAACCGACAGATGATAAGTCTATGGGAGGTTGAATCGAAAGCTTTCCGGTAATCAATCCAGGCCAGCGATAGAAATCGCTGATAGGTTGCTGCGTCTTTACAAACACATATATCGATGAGCAGGTTCTCTCGACATCCTGCTAGGCCTTTCTTTGAGTCGCGTTGTTCATACATCTCTCGCCACACAGGTCCAATTGTCCGAACAATCGTATCATTTAGGATAGCTGTGAAGATCTTATACAGTGTGTTCAGACAAGTTATTGGCCTGTAATTCTTAGGTTCGGCTAAAATGCCTATCTTCGGCAGGAGCACTGTGCGCCCTTCTACCAACCACTCCGGAATAGGCTCTTCCGACTTTAGATATCAGGCGAAAAATTCGGGCCAGATGCTGGTGGATTGAAGGAAACTTCTTCCACCAGAATGTCTTGATACCATCTGGACCGGGAGCGGAATAGTTCTTCATGCCTCTTAATACGTTTCTCACCTCCTCGGTAGTGATAGGCGGGCATTCCTCCTCAGCTGTTATGAGGGCATTGCACAGCTCCTTGAAGCTATTTATGTTCTTTGAGTCTTCTTGAAGTGAATGTTGGACCTCGTAGACTTCTCTCCAAAATTCTTCGACCTTCTCTGGTTTGGGCGGATGGTCGACAGTAACTGAAGGGTCTTGGAAGAGTCGAGATGGGTCAGACAAAAACTGTTGAGATTTAGAAGTCCGCGTCCGCCTTGACGGCGTGAAATGTATAATCGCGTAACTGACGAATTGATATGCAAGCTGTTATGCATATGCATAACCTTAAGTGTGGTGACATCAAGGGTCTTAAGAGCGTTCTTCGTTCATTGAACCAACCCAAATGAGTAGAGTAGAACCGGGACGGCAAGCATGTTAGTCGCAGATACCTTGTTCAACGCTGACAGATTGGAAGACCAAATCTGTCGAAGAAGATGCTTGTATCTGCTGCGGAAAGACTCCTTCACTGATATTACGTCCTGAATGCGGCTTTGAGGCACGCCCAGGTATGTACTGATCTCTCCAGTATTAATATGTCTAATAACACTTATATCCGCAAGCTCAGGGTCCTTGGGAACGCCAGTAATCTTTCCTTTCTTCACATTAATTTTTGCACACTTGTCCAAACCAAAGACCATCCCAATGACACCTGTGTAGCTGCTGACGATATTTATAGCAGTTTGAAGTTTGCTTTGACCAGAGGCATCGATCTTCAGGTCATCCATTTAAAATACATAAGTGACCTTATGCTCGCGCTGATTAGTGACGCCGCAGAGGTATCCAGGAGAATTTCGTAGTGCGAGAGATAAAGGCAGAAGTGTGATATAATCAAGCAAAGGTATCATAGTATCACTCTGAAAGACATCCCTCTGGAAGGTCACGTTGTTCGTTGTCAGACGATAATTTCTAGATGAGATAGTAAACCTATTTTTCACTTTTTATTTTTCACTTTCCAAACAGGCATCATTGTCTCTATACATCTCACTATATGTGGATGTGACTTCAAGCTTTCCAACAGACAGATGATAAGCCTATGAGAGGTTGAATCAAAAGCTTTCCGGTAGTCAATCCATGCCATTGAGCCACGTTGTGCGTACATCTCTCGCCACACACGCTCAATTCGTCGAACAATCCTGTTGTTTAGGACAGCTGCAAAAATCTTATACAGTGTGTTTAAACCAGTTATTGACCTGTAATTCTCTGGGTTGGACAAGTTACCTTTTTTCGGTAGGAGTATAGTGCGTCTTAACGCCATCCACTGCGGAATGGGCGTCTCCGACTTTAAATATGAGGTGAATATGCGGGCCAAATGTTGGTGTGTAAAAGTAAACTTCTTGCACCAGAAGATCTTGATACAATTTGGTCCAGCAGCGGAAAAGTTCTTCGTGGCGCTAAGTCCTTTTTTCACTTCTTCGGCAGTGATTGATGGACATTCCTCCTGAGATTTTATGAGGTTGTCGCAAAACTCCTCGAAGTGGATGATATTGTCAGCATCTTCTTTCAAGTTTAGTGTTTTCGGGATTTTGTATACCTCTCTCCAAAAAATTTCGACCTCCCTGGGCTTAAGTGGATTTTTTACAGAAACAGGGAGATCGCTGAAGAGGCACGATGGGTCAGCGAGAAACTGTTGATTCTCTCTGATCCATCTCTCCCCCTTCTGCATTCTCCTCCTTGCGTCAGATAACAGCCGTATTTTTTCAACAATATGCTGCTTGGTTGTCAGCAGCTTTGACTTATTCAGAGTGTGATTCAAGATCATTAGTTCTGAGGTGAACTTTCGAACCCTTTCCGTGAACGGTCTACCAGATATTATGTAGTCAATCACACATTGAACACGGGAGGCATTCTGTCTTGCCCATCCCATTTTCTTGTTCAGTTGATGCAAGCGTCTTTTGGGCTTTTGATCCATCGTCGGTTTTAGCCTTCGATGTGAATCATCCAAAGCTCTCGCAGCACCATGAACTGAGCAGTTGATGGTCCACAGGTTGGACTCTTGCGATATATCTCCAAAAAGGGAGGCATCCATTTCAGCCAGATTTTAGGGCTTAGGAGGAACTTGCATTTTAATGTTCCTTCTTGTCCTTAAATCGCGATTATCTCTCAGAAGGTGCCTGCTTTCCGCGGTAGGTCTTAATGTCGCTTCCTCATCTTCGTCTGCAGCTTGATCAAGCAGCGGTTGGGGAAGTGCTCCGCGTACATATTCATTTTTCCGAAGGTAGTCGGCTTGATTTCGCAAGCAATTATGCGAAACGTGCTGAAGCTCTGGGTGTTTCTGGCACCACAAAGTGAGCATAAGCGCCATAAAGCCTCCTCGAACAGGAATAATGCTGGCATCGTAGCAGTCTAGCAAGTTATCCTTGAGTTGATCCGTCCATTCAATGTAGGCGTTTTGCCGGTTCGTCGTCGTATTTCCATCTAAATTATTTTCAGCACCCCGAACTCTAGGACGATCGGCATTCTTTGCCGACCCATTGTCGGGTGCTCTGCGCGTTCGATCGTTTTGAACCGCATCTGCAAATTTTGGTATTTTGGTGGTGTCATTATTCTTAGCTTTCGTTACGCTTGTTACGCCTCCGCTTAGGGGTCATTCCTTCGGGATCATCCCTGCAAAATTGTCCGCGACTGCTTATTAATTATTGTAACCATATTCAGCAGAAACCCTTCTTACAGGGACCCTCTATCCGCAACCCGAGGAAACCGAATATATATATATATATATATATATATATATGACCGTCCGCGAAGAAAGGAACCTAGTGCGTCAAAGCTGAGTTTTACAGGACAGGCGATCGTAGCAGAGCCCGCAAGCCAGCATTTGAGTAGTGGGGATGCGTCTACGAAAAGCACACCCTCCACTTACCACTACACTTTTAGACACGAGGCAGTGGAGCACACGGACACGTTGCGTACAGCTGTAGTGGTAAGTGGTCGGGCTGACTTTCGTAGGCCTCTCGTTCGGTTTCCGCATTAAGTCCCTTTCTTCGCGGACGGTCGCCGGCGGGCCCCCCCCCCACACACACATACTACATATCACGCCGTCAAGGCGGTCGTGGAATACTGAAACTTGAATGTCTTCACAACAGGATTATTCTGGGTACAGCACATATAGTCGCAAATGGACAAGACCATCTTCTTAAAATGGTCAGGAAGCGCGAAGAAGTGGGCAAAGGAGCGTTTATGTAAAAAGCAGCGGAGAAGGCTGCTGAAACACTCGGCCTTGACTTCAATATCAGGGGTGAGCGAAATGCATCAAATCTTATCCATCTAGAGTAGTAATTCCTGCAGGCCCGCATTGAGAAAGCCAAGGACACACACACTTCACATTTCTTCACAGAAATGTGAAGGATCAGTCGATGTCGTATGAGCTAACGTTTGCTTTCCTTAAATGACCCGGATTGAAGTCGGACACGGAGGATTTCATTTTGGAATGTGAAGACGGTGTCATTTCCACTCTAGCATACCGTCGCCACATTTTAAGGCAAGACATTCCCGATTATAGCTGCAGAGCGTGTCATGCACACCCCGACCATCTAGGACACATACTATCCAGTTGTCCAACCCATGCGGGGACGACCTACATCCAAAGGTACAATGCGGCACTGAGAGTGCTTTATTACCATCTTTGTCACTCTTACGACATTAGCCCTAATACCACTCCGCTAAAAGCTACTAGGGAAATAGAGTCAATTATCCAAAAAATCAAAAGTGCAGCATATACTGGAACTTTATATTCTCGACAATTGTTTCTGTTGCGCACTCAAGGCCCGACATAGTTCTCCTTTACTTCGAGAAGCGAATCATGTTCGTTATCGAATTTTCGGCACCAGCTGAAAAGAAAATCATCGCCAAGGAGAATGAAAAAAAAAGGTATAAAGACCTTGTGAGGGAGTTGCGACGATTATACCCGAAACATTTTGTTAAGCTAATCGTCCTGATCATCGGCGCTGTTGGAAGTGCCAAGCAGCAGGCGGTGGTCCTTGGGTCGTTCCATGTACTCAGGGTGCACAAGAATTTTGCCGGATCATCGTCTTAAATCCGTCGCAAACTTTTATCCTTCCCTGACGGAATATTTTACTAAATTAAAAGTATTTTTACGTACCAGTGAAGCTCACTTTCCCGTACAAGTCCTGAATTTGAGGGGCTTTTCCCAATTTAAATAAATGTGTACTCAAGGCATGAATGCAATATATGACACGTGGCATATTTTTTTTGTCATAGATGTCCGTCGTTTCCGGCTGAAATGTCTGTTATAAAAAAACATTCGCATGTAAATTACACCAAAATATTTATTATACTCGATACATTCGATATATAACGAAAAGTTAGTTTCTATAAAATGATGGATTCTTTACGAATGTTCCAAATATACTTATATGGAGTTAAAAAAAAACTTCACACTTTAAAATGTGCAAATTTTTTAACGTCTTTAGCTTTCCCATTTTACACTGCTTTAGTTTTTAAAAATATACTAGAGAAACAACGATAGCAGATAAATCCAAAAATCAAGTACTAAAACTAATTCCGTTGCGACGGAATTCATCAAGTGATGAAATCTCGTATGAGATATGTACTATAAAAAATATAAAAAAACTTAATTAAGAAATAAAAAATTTTCATACCAACGGCAGGTGCATTGATTTCAAACATCTCATAAAGTGATTAATATTATCTGTATGACGAAACTGTAAACCAGCCATAGCATATCGTTTTTGTTCGATGTCGTAAATTTTATTCAATGAAAGAATATTGGGAGCCATGAAGCTTCCGAGTTTTGCCAAATATACGCCATTTCGCAAATTTTCCTCTAATTTGGTGGTCGGTGGCAGATTTTCTCGTAAACATGCTTCCAACCATCTGAAATGTTTGCAATTTCATATATAATTCTGTATAGAACGTAGACCACAATATTGAATTCATTACTTTGTTCTTAAATCTTTGATGAAGGAAAATATTAGGCAATGTTTCGATGATTATGCGCGCATCTACAATTATCTCAAGTACATTGCATATGATTTTTCGACTCACTTCTTAGCTTCTTCAAGATGACACAAGTACTCATATGCAAGCGTCTTTCGACGCTGATCGTCTATTTCTGCTGCTGTCCGTCGGGCATACTTATCTATAATTTACAAAATTTGAATACTATTAGTGACTCAGTTAAGTTGCTTTTGATAGAAATTTCCTGACTTTTCCATGACCAACAAAATTGCCGGACTTTTTCATGATTTCCAGGTTTTGACTGATCTGCGGCCACCCTATAAACGTTAACCTACGAGCACAACATGAAATCAATTTTTACTTAAATAACTTTCATTTGTACACGGCATCACGTGCGTGCCCACGGTGGTCCTGAAGCATGTTTGGGTTGACCTAAATTGTCGCCGAAAATGGGCTACGCTATTCGATTCTGTAGTGTTCAAGCTTTTGAAAACCGTCTCTCCGAAAATCCTAGCTGCTCCTTTTCGAAAATGGCGGCCAAAAACAGTTTTTTTCATTTTTAAAGTGCTCAGTCACTGTTGAACCGTTTGATTTCTAAATTTTTTTTCATTGGGATATGAAAATCGTTCTGATAAAGATATCGACTTAAAACTTTTTTCTACTCAAAGTACTTGAAATAAGCTTTCATTTTCTTTGCCGAACGTCTCAATGTATCTAAAACCGGCGCACCGGGACTCGGTATGTGGAGCGAGCACGAGGAGCGAGCGAGCGCGGGCCCGGCGTCCGTATGGCAATTTAAAAGATGATTATTTAAAATTCAGTTCATTGGATAAAAAGAAGCTTGCGATGCATAACCACAGTACAAATAATCCTCCACTTATAGAATGTGATAGTAGTACGTAGATATGTTATTGAGAAATGTGTTCTTCCCGAATTGCATTTACTGCAAGGGTATGTAATCATGGTGAAATTTTCGAAGGAAATGCGTGTCGTCAGCTTTTGAAATCTTCAGATGCCCTTCAAGATCCAGAAATTTACACAGAGAATATCGGTTACTTTGGTCTGGTGCCGTATGTTTCAGCTTTCAAAGCGATGGACAAAGTAGTTTCATCTAGTTTTACTATGCAAAAAATCGATGGGGATTTGAAGAATGAAATTGATCAGTTAAAAAAAAGCTTTGAAAGTACAAATGTATCTACAACATTGAAAGTGCACGTATTAATAGAATATTTGAAAAATTGTATACATTTTCTGGATAACGATGGACTCAGTTTATGGTCCGAACAAGCAGGGGAGTCGGTACATCATGAATTCTTGGACACTTGGGGTCGTTATAAGATTAATTCACTCGAGGATCCTTAGTTTTCTACGAGATTGAAGAAGGCCGTTGTTGAATTTTCGTCAGAGCGCATTTAAATATCAACTTATATATTATAACATTGTATCTTTATCATTATATATACATATGAATAAATTAGAATTTATCAAATATATTTCTCGGTTTATAACCTGATTAATTTCTGTCAATATAAATAATATAAGTTGTAACCTTCAATGAAAAAAATTTAGAAATCAACCGGTTCAACATTGACTGAGCACTTCAAAAATGAAAAGAAAACTGTTTTTGGCCGCCATTTTCGAAAACGAGCAGCTAGGATTTTCGGAGAGACGGTTTTCAAAAGCTTGAACACTACAGAATCGAATAGCGTAGCCCATTTTCGGCGACAATTTAGGTCAACCCAAACACGCTTCAGGACCACCGTGATGCCCTCTCACGTTACAGATTAAATAATTTTGCAAATCTAAGCATTTGCATCCCACTTAGGAAAAACGATCTAAAATGACGACACGTATTAACACCGATGTTCTCACCTGCTCTGGTGTAAGATCTTTTATTCTGAACAATGAGCCACCATATCTGGAATTTCAGCACAAATTTTGATAGAAATACATTGTAAATGATATAATAAATCATCCTTAATTTAGTAATAACAGTTCAGTAAATGAAAATGAAAAACGAGAGGTACAAACTGATGAAAAAGGCAATAAAAATAATCCATACATGCTTCGCAAACTACGACCCAAAACAGATTTCGCAAATATTTCAAAAATTTCACGACGATCTGGAAAGATTTCAAAATTTTTCTCAACTTGAACTAAAATGATTTCACAAAGTTTTTAAAGATTTCACAAAGATTGCACAAAAAGACAAAAAAGACTGAATTTAATGAAAAGGAAAGTTTTTATCATTTTAATATTTTTATTACTTTTTTGAATTCTTATTACATGCATAGTGCATATATATTTTCTTATAAAAATAAAATTATTTAAAATGTTCACAATATATGAACCATAATTATTTAAACATTTTAGGAACTTTTATTTTCAACAGAACAATAGATTTTCTAACAATAGAATGTATATGTATGGGGAAGAATCTTCGAGTACGCTGCTGTTGTCCAATTCGAAGATTAAATTCTTATGTTCACTATTTTGTTACTTAGTTTTAATTTTTGTTTTGCTTCAAAGTCTTAGTTAAGATATACTCAATGCCCTTTACTCAGAAAAATACGTATTAATTGTCTGGATTAAAATAAATAAACTTTTTTTCTCCACAAATGGTTCACAATCAGTGATTTGTTCCTTTACTTTAATATCACCTCGAAAACTTATCATTTCAGTAGGTTTACTCTTTTTTTCTGTTCGTTAATTGCTTCCAGTACTTCAATCTATTCTTCAATTGAAAAATATTCTGCTTCTTCACGATTTTTTCGACTAACTCTTCCCTGCTTCGAAGTAAAAAGACAGAAATTCTCTTACTATTATCCATTTTCTGTCTCTAAGATAGTAATGGATAAGGAACAGTGTGGAGTAAGCAAATTAAACATGATGAATCCATTAAACTTGCGCTTCAAAAATGTTGTAACCTTCAAAATATATAAATTAAAATTAGTATATTTTGTACTAAAGTGTTCAATATATTATAAAAACTGCATTAGTCTAAGCTAGTAGATTCAATAATTTAATAATATTGAATAACCAGCTAGATGGTTTCATCTACATGATCCTATTTGAATTTTTCTTTTACTCTGGTGTTCTTGAAATAAAGCATTTGTCTAATTATTGAGGAATCATCTCGAATGGATTTATCATGTTTTGTTCGTTTACTCCTCAATTTATTTGTCCCAGCCTATCCCTCGTCTATCCAATAGCCAAACTCGAAATTTGTTTATGAAAATTGTTCAAATAATAAACAGTTCTTGTGAATTTATAAAGCATCATAGCTGTAACCCACTGCAAATTATTTCTAGATAGTTTTAGTACATATATAAAATTTTCTTTGATAAATGTGAAAATCTTTTACAAAATGGTACTTCTGGAAAGTTAAAAAAAATGTCAACTTTGTTGTTAAATAACAAATTAACAAAATGTATTGTAAAAAATCCAAAAAACGAATCTTCCCGAAATTTCAAAAGCTTCAATTAAAAAAACGATACTCAAAATTTGTGAATTTTTGATCATTTTGAACTAGAAATGAACTGTGACAATACTTATGACTAACGTTAAATCGAAAATTAATTTTTCCAAATACGAATAAAATGACAATGAAAAGCCTTCTTTGGAAAAAAGAACGTCAAGGAAATCTTGTGAATATCAAAATATCTCTACTTCACCAGCACATGAACGTTGCTTTTTTGAAACGATAAGTGTATTATTGGAAACGCTTCCACGAAGCTTCTTATGAAAACAAAAAACATCTGGACTTCAAATAATCGCGCCTTATACATAAAGCCAAGAGTTGTCTTGGACTTTGATCGCATATCAGACGACGGTTATTGTACTTACAATTTAATCAAGGAAAAATGCCTTTTTTCAAATCTTTAATTTTTATTTAACACATTTTTTCCTACGGGAGGTCTAAAACTATTTATTAGAGAATATATTTTCTGAAAATTATATTTCGGATAGGCTTTCAAGAACACATCAAATTTTTCCTTTTTAAAGTGTCACATTCCGAGCAAGAATCTGAACAAGATCCTGTTTCCACCGTTTTATGGGAAATTTACCAAATCTATTTTTCACAAGTTTTGATCAATTATGTTAATCTTACAAAAAGGTGCCCTAAACGGTTCCATACGCAACGGCTATTTTTGACAATTCAAGAAATAGTCCCTAGAAACGATTTTATAAATTTTATTCTGGTCCAAGATCGGATGTCATAGGTTGGGACTGATAAGTCAAATGTGAGGGGGTCAAATCTCGGGTCAGAGATCTAAAATTAAGGGTCAGAGGTCAGGGGTCGAAGGTCCTCCGTACTAACGACCAGTTTAGTTCATGCCGTCGTATAGCGTTGTATAGTGTTGTATAGTTTTGTTCGCGATTGCGACTATAACGAAGGAAAGATGCCTCTGGAGAAGAAAATTTTCAGGGAAGCAGGTTCTGACTGAATATGGCAGCAGCATGCTCTGAGCCCTCGTTGGTTCACCGCCATACTTCTTTTCTGTCTATCGCTGTGAGTGAAAAGAGATTTTTGACCTCACCTGTCAATAATGTTCGAATTCCCAACGGGCTCTCTCTCTCTATTCTTTGGGGAGGGTCAAGTCAGAATTTAGTGATGAATATAAAAAAAATTAATATTAACTTCGCACCTGTACCTCTCTCTCGGGAGGGTCCATTTAAACTAATATTAATAAACAAAAATAACAATCCATTTAAAATACATTCGCGCCGGTCCTTCTCTCGCGGGAGGGTCCAGTTAAACTAATATTATTAAACAAAAATAACAAATAATTAAGACCACTTCGCACCGTTCAGTGAATCACAGTGAATGAGTGATGAAAGTAGTAAGTCAGTGAATGAGTAAGTGAGTGAGTGACTAAGTAAGTCATGTAGTGAGTGAGCAAACGAGTGAGTGATTGAGCGATTTAGTGATAAGATAAGTGAGTGAGTTAGTCAGTGAGTAAATTAGTGAACGAACGATAAGGTTAGTGACTGAGTGGGTCAGTGAGATTGAGTGAGTGTTTATTCAGTGCTTGAGGAAGTGATTTAGAGAGTAAATGAGTGAGCGAGTGATTTATCAATAGAGTCAGTGAGTAAGTCAATGACAATGATAAGCATAAGCAAACTTTTTTGCAAGAAATCTGTTGACTTTTAATCATATAAACAAATTAAAAATTCGTTATTAAACCAATTTTTAAATATTATGTTTTAAACATTTTTGAAACAATAATTAATAATTTCTAACTGAAAATGTCTGAAATGAAAAAAATATATATACATTAAAAAAAAAGAGTTGAACAGCCACCGCAGGGTACCACTAAGAGCAACTGCCATCTAAAAAAAAATGTCAATGGCCCCCAGTAGAACCGCGGTAAAATAGACCTATGGCCACGTCTCACATCCGTGAGATGGGTGGTCACAGGGCACGACGAAATCACAACGACAGGCCGGCGAAACCCTCGTGTGTCTTGAGGACACGAAGCGACCCAAGCATGACAGCTTTCTGCATCCATCTCGCCAGTGCCTTGGCATATTTTTGGCACGCGGGTATGGCTTTAAGGTTACGAACCAGTGATAATTTCGCACCTCAGAGAGCACCTATCACAAGGACAATAACTCGTACCGAATATTTTGGGTACAGTCGTTGCAGCTCTCTTTTAAGGTCTTGATACCTCTCCTCTTTTTCTTTCTCCTTTGCAGTGATGTTGTATTCGGACGGAGCCGAGAATTCGATCACGAATATAGTTCGTTTCTCGAAGTCTTGGAGAACAAAGTCAGGGCTCGAGTGCGC
This sequence comes from Andricus quercusramuli, assembly GCA_932178445.1. NCBI lineage: Eukaryota > Metazoa > Arthropoda > Insecta > Hymenoptera > Cynipidae > Andricus > Andricus quercusramuli. The sequence continues at coordinate 60,458 of CAKNXH010059809.1, read as the reverse complement.
AACGGAGACTGCTGCCCGAAAATCGTAGTTCCAGAAAATTTGGCACTTCTCGTTTCGGACAATTGACTCTATATCCCTTGGAGCGTTCGGCAGGGCAGGGTCGCGAACAACACCGTGAGAGCGACAAAGATGGTGATAAAGTACTCTTAGGGCCGCATTATGTCTATAGATATACGTCGTTCATGCGTGAGTCGGACATCCCGATAGTATGTGTTCTAGGTACTCAGCGAGTGCATGACACGCTCTGCACCTATCACTGGGAACTTCTTGACATAATATGCGGTCACGGCATGCTAAGGTGGAAATGACACCGTCCTGGCATGCGAAAATAAAACCCTCTGTACCTGAATTGAGTCCGGATCATTTAAGGAAAGCAAAGGTTTGCTCCTTTGACAAGGACTATTTTTTTACAATTCTGTGAAAGTTTCCGTACATATGCTTGTCGAGTAGCTGTTGGTGAAATTTTCCAACCTCTGCTTTCTTTACTTCGGCTTTTACAAGTGAAGCATCTAACTGGATTAATGCACTTTCCTGCACTTTCCTCACTTCTGATGTTAAAATTCAGACGAAGGGCCTCCGTCGCTTGCTCCGCGGCTTTGTAAAGGAACGCACCTTCGCCAATCATCTCGTGGTTCCTGACCATTTTTAGGAGAGGATCTCTGCATGATCTTACGTGTGGTGAGATCAAGAGCTTTAAGCTTGTTCTTCGTCCATTAAACCACCCCGGAAGAGTAGAGTAGAACCGGGACGGCAAGCATGTTAGTCGCAGATACCTAGTTCAACGCCGATAGATTGGAAAACCAAATCTGTCGAAGAAGATGCTTGTCTCTGCTTCGGAGAGACTCCTTCACTGATGTAACGCCCTGAATGCAGCTTTGAGGCACGCCCAGGTATGTATAGGTCTCTCCAGTATTAAGATGTTTAATATCACTTATATCTACAAGCTCAGGGTCCTTGGGAACGCTAGTAATCTTCCTTTCTTCAGATGAATTTTGGCACACTTGTCCAAACCAAAGTCCATCCCAATCTTTTCTGTGTAATTCTTGACGATATTTATAGCAGTTTGAAGTTTGCTTTTACCAGAGGCATAGATCTTCAGATCATCTATATAAAATACATGAGTGACCTTATGCTCGCGCTGATCAGTGTCGCCACAGAGGTATCCAGGAGAATTTCGTAGTGCGAGAGATAGAGGCAGAAGTGTGATGCAAAAAAGCAAAGGGCTCATAGTATCACCTAGATGTGATAGTAAATCTAGTTTTCCAAAGAGGCATCAATCTCTCTATGCATCTCACAATGTGTGGATGTACCTTCAAGCTTTTCAACAGACAGATGATAAGTCTACGAGAGGTTGAATCGAAAGCTTGCCGGTAGTCAATCCAGGCCATTGACAGGACGTGCTGATGGGCTGCAACGTCTTTACAGACTCACCTGTCGATTAGCAGGTTCTCTCGACAGCCTGCTGCACCTTTTTTCGAGCCACGTTGTTTGTACATCTCTCGCCATACAGGCTCAATTCGTCGAACAATCCTGTTGATTAGGACAGCTGTAAAGATCTTACACAATGTGTTCAAACAAGTTATTGGCCTGTAATTCTCAGGGTTGGACAAGTTGCCTTTTTTCGGCAGGAGTATAGTACGTCCTAACATCAGCCACTGCGGAATGGGCGTCTCCGACTTTAAATATGAGGTGAATATGCAGGCCAAATGTTGGTGTGTAGAAGTAAACTTTTTCCGCCAGAAGTTCTCGATACAATCTGGTCCAGCGGCGGGAAAGTTCTTCGTGCCTCCAAGGTTTTTTTTTTTTCATTTCTTCGGCAGTGTCTGATAGACATTCCTGCTCAGATTTTATGAGGTTGTCGCAAAACTCCTTGAAGCGGATGATATTGTCAGTATCTTCTGTCAACTCTAGTGTTTTCGTGATCTTGTACACCTCTCTCCAAAAAGTCTCTACCTCCTTGGGCTTGGGTGGATTTTTTACAAAACAGGGGGATCACTGAAGAGGCGTGATGGGTCAGCGAGAAACTGTTGATTCTCCCTGATCCATCTCTCCCTCTTCTGTATTCTCCACCTTGCGTCAGATAACAGCCGTATTTTGTCAACAATATGCTGCTTGATTGTCAGCAGGTTTGACTTGTTTAGTGTGTGATTCAAGATCCTTAGTTCTTGGGCGAACTTTCAAACCCTTTCCGTGAACGGTCTACCAGATGTTATGTAGTCAATCACACATTGAACACGGGACGCATTCTGTCTTGCCCATCCAATTTTCTTGTTCAGTTGATGCAAGCGTCTTTTGGTCTTTTGATCCATCGTCGGTTTTCGCCTTCGATTTGAATCAGCCGAAGCTCTCGCAGCACCATAAACTGAGCAATTGATGGTCCAGAGGTCGGACTCTTGCGAGATACCTCCACGAAGGGTGGCATCCATTTCAGCCAGATCTTGGGGCTTAAGAGGAACTTGAATGTTGATGCTCCTCCGTGTACTGAAATTGCGATCATCTTTCAGAAGGAGCCTACTTACTGTTGCTTCTTTATCTTTTTCTGCAGCTTGATCAAGCAGCGGTTGGGGAAGCACTCCGCGTACATATCCATTTTTCCGGAGGTTGTCAGCTTTATTTCACAAAGACTGATGCGAAACGTGCTGAAGCTTTGGATGTTTCTGGCACCACAGAGTGTGCATACGCGTCACAAAGTCTCCGCGAACAGGGATAATGCTGGCATCGTAGCAGTCTAGCACGTCATTCTTAAGTTGATCCGTCCACTCGATGTGGGCGTTTCGCCGGTTCATCACCGTGTTTCCATCTAAATTATTTTCAGCACCCCGAACTCTAGGATGATCGGCACTGTTTACCGACCCATTGTCGGGTGCTCTGCGCGTTCGATCGTTTTGAACCGCATTTACAACATTTTGGTGTTTTGGTGGTTTCATGGTTGTTCCCACGAGCAGCTAGGGAAAGGGTTCGTCCATCCTTGTAGAAATCCGGGTGCAAGGATAAGGCTGGTACTCTGAGAGGTCGCCTGGTATCCCAAAGTCACCGTTTAAGACACCTTATCCAGGTGCCCTTCAGCTTTCGGCACGGTTGCTACGCCTAAACTTAGGGGTCATTCTTTCGGGACCATCCCGGTTATGGTTACATTCGGTTTCGGTTTCGATTCCTTTGGAATAGAACCGAAGGGCTTATGACAAAGCCACCGAACGCGTCCTCGGGTTGCGGATAGAGGGTCCCTGTACCAAGGGTTTCTGCTGAATATGGTTACAATAATTAATAAGCAGTCGCGGACAATTGTCCAAGGATGGTTCTGAAGGAATAACCCCTAAGCGAAGGCGTAAGAACCGTGCCGAAAGCTGCATGGCACCTGGGTGACGTGTCCTTAACGGTAACTCTGGGATACCGGGCGACATCTCAGAGTATCAGCCTTATCCTTGCAAGCGGGGCTCTACAAGGATGGACGAACCCTTTCCCTAGCTGCTCGTGGGAACAACAATGAAACCACCAAAATCTTGTAGATGCGGTTCAAAACGATCGAACGCGCAGAGCACCCGACAATGGATCGGCAAAAGATGCCGATCATATTAGAGTTCGGGGTGCTGCAAATAATTTACATGGAAACACGACGACGAACCGGCGAAACGCCCACATTGAGTGGACGGATCAACTTAAGAATGACGTGCTAGACTGCTACGATGCCAACATTATCCCTGTTCGTGGAGGCTTTACGGCGCGTATGCATACTCTGTGGTGCCAGAAACACCCAGAGCTTCAGCACGTTTCGCATCAGTCTTTGCGAAATCAAGCCGACTACCTCCGGAAAAATGGCGATGTACGCGGAGCGCTTCCTCAACCGCTGCTTGAACGAGCTGCAGACGAAGATGAAACGACATTAAGACCAACCGCAGAAAGCTGGCACCTTCTGGAAGATGATCGCAATTTCAGTACAAGGAGGAACATCAACATGCAAGTTCCTCTTAAGCCCCAAGATCTGGCTGAAATGGATGCCTCCCTTCGTGGAGATATCTCGCAAGATTCCGACGTCTGGACCATCAATTGCTCAGGTTATGGTGCTGCGAGAGCTTTGGCTGATTCAAATCGAAGGCTGAAACCGACGATGGATCAGAAGACCAGAAGACGCTTGCATCAACTGAACAAGAAAATTGGATGGGCAAGACAGAATGCGTCCAGTGTTCAATGCGTGATTGACTACATAACATCTGGTAGACCGTTCACGAAAAGGGTTCGAAAGTTCGCCCAAGAACTAAGGATCTTGAATCACACACTAAACAAGTCAAAGATGTTGACAATCAAACAGCATATTGTTGACAAAATATGGCTGTTATCTGACGCAAGGAGGAGGATACAGAAGAGGGAGAGATGGATCAGGGAGAATCAACAGTTTCTCGCTGACCCATCACGCCTCTTCAGTGATCCCCCTGTTTTGTAAAAAATCCACCCAAGCCCAAGGGGGTAGAGACTTTTTGGAGAGAGGTGTACAAGATCCCGAAAACACTGGATTTGAAAGAAGATACTGACAATATCATCCGCTTCAAGGAGTTTTGCGACAACCTCATAAAATCTGAGGAGGAGTGTCCATCAATCCCTGCCCAAGAGGTGAAGAAAGCACTCAGAGGCACGAAGAACTTTTCCGCTGCTGGACCAGGTTGTATCAAGAACTTTTGGTAGAAGAAGTTTACTTTTATACACCAACATTTGGCCCGCATATTCACCTCATATTTAAAGTCGGAGACGCCCATTCCGCAGTGGATGGTGTTAAGACGCACTATACTCCTACCAAAAAAAGGCAACTTGTCCAAACCAGAGAATTACAGGCCAATAACTTGTTTGAACACACTGTATAAGATCTTTACAGCTGTCCTAAACAGCAGGATTGTTCGACGAATTAAAGCCTGTATGGCGAGAGATGAACGAACAACGTGGCTCGAAAAAAGGTGTAGCAGGCTGTCGAGAGAACCTGCTGATTGACAGGTGTGTCTGTGAAGACGCTACAGTCCATCAGCGCGTCCTGTCAATGGCCTGGATTGACTACCGGAAAGCTTTCGATTCAACCTCTCATAGACTTATCATCTGTCTGTTGGAAAGTTTGAAGGTACATCCACACATAGTGAGATGCATAGAGAGATTGGTGCCTCTTTGGAAAACTAGATTTACCATCTCATCTAGGAATTATCGTCTAACAACGAACAACGTCACCTTCCAGAGGGGCATCTTTCAAGGTGATAGTATGAGCCCTTTGCTTTTTTGCATCACACTTCTGCTTCTATCTCTCGCACTACGAAATTCTACTGGATACCTCTGTGGCGGCACTAATCAGCGTGAGCATAAGGTCACTCATGTATTTTATATGGATGACCTGAAGATCTATGCCGCCGGTAAAAGCAAACTTCAAACTGCTATAAATATTGTCAAGAACTACACAGGAGAGATTGGGATGGACTTTGGTTTGGACAAGTGTGCCAAAATTCATTTGAAGAAAGGAAAGATAACTGGCGTTCCCAAGGACCCTGAGCTTGTGAATATAAGTGTTATTAGACATCTTAACACTGAAGAGACCTATACATACCTGGGCGTGCCTCAAAGCCACATTCAAGACGTAAAATCAGTGAAGGAGTCTCTCCGAAGCAGATACAAGCATCTTCTTTGACAGATTTGGTCTTCCAATCTTTCGGCGTTGAAGAAGGTATATGCGACTAACATGTTTGCCGTCCCGGTTCTACTCTACTCGTTTGGGGTGGTTCAATGGACGAAGAACGAGCTTAAGGCCCTTGATGTCACCACACGTAAGTTCATGCATATGCATAAAAGCTTGCATATTAATTCGACAGTTCCGCGATTATACGTTTCACGCCGTCAAGGCGGACGCGGACTTTTAAATCTCCAGTGTCTTCATAACCGAATTGTTCTAAATGCAGCTTACATTATTGCGAATGGCAAATATCCTCTCCCAAAAATGGTCAGAAACCACGAGATGATTGGCGAAGGAGCGTCCCTTTACAATGCCGCAGAGCAAGCTGCCGAGACCCGTGGCCTGAATTTTAACATCAGAAGTGAGGAAAGTGCATTACTCCATCTAGATGCTTCACGTCTAAGAGCTACTCGACAAGCAAAAAAAAAAAAAAAAAAAAAAAAAAAAAAAAAAAAAAAAA
>CAKNXH010059809.1:40633-52606 GCA_932178445.1 Andricus quercusramuli | reverse complement strand
TATATTATATAATTTTTTCAGCTATTTAAAAATCAGCCGGAAAAAATTTCACCAGCTCTTGGACTATTAGTATGCAATTCTAGACAAAATGTAGAAAGGTTGCCTATAGAGTGTAGGGTAAACATTTTTCTTTTTCGTAACATTTATGTTCCGGAAAATTTTCGAAGTTGTGCACATCACTTGGATGAAAAGGGATGCTTCCCGAGATTAATCCTAGAAGGACTCAGATCAGTTAATCGGCCATTTCTAATAAAAGGACAAGAGTTATAGATATTTTTGCAAGAACTAAGGCATGTGAACAATAACCAATATCAGTTTAAAGATGAGAGTTGTCTCACGGATGACAAATTTAAATGTATTTTTCCAATTATCAAAGAACAATTTTTACTTCTTTTTACGTGCTGTGATCCCGTACATCAAGAAGGAGGTCACAGATATGTACATATATAGAAAAGACTTATTGACTTTTGTATTTAAACTAAGGCAAGATTTATCGGATGACGTTTTGAGAGTCATATTTAAGTGTCCAAGTAGAGTTGCCGTCAGCTTAGTTACAGTAAAACTAAGACAATCTTTGCACTAGAGGTTTGCACCAACAGCCATTGCTGCAGTGGATTGTACCTATTCCCACACGTAGAAAAGGAGCAATTTTCATATTTTAAGAAAGTTGTTCTCCCAGCACAAAGATCGACATTTTATTAAACATACTATGATTGTTGCTCCAGACGGCTTTATATTGTCTCTATTGGGACCATACTTTTCGGATGTTTACGACAATGATGCAGCGATTTTGGAAAGTGTACGAGAGGGAGCCTAATGCTATAAGGGGGTGGTTTCAAAATGGAGATATTTTCTTAATTGACAGAGGATATGGGGATCCGTGCCATAGCTAAAATGCGTTGGGATCACTTGCTGGATGCTGGCATTTTTCCAGGCAAGACAACAGCAATTATCAACTAAAGAAGCTAACATGTCTCGGATGGCCACGAAGAATCGATGGATCGTTGAGGCTAGGAACGGACATTTTTGCTCCATATTCAAATTCTTCGAAGGAACCATTATTATGCCTAATCTTCATCACCTTCGCGAATTTTATTCCGTCGCGGCCGCAATCATTAATAGATTGAACCCACCAATATTTATGGAAGGTGCAACAGTTGAACACTCAATTGGCCCGAAGTTCATGCTATATTTTCTCGAACTCATACAATTTTAGCATGACAAGTCTCTTTACTACCAAAGCATAAAGCGCGTGGTAATACAGCTCGAGCGTATGCTTTGAAAGTATTATCGCCATACGAGAAAAGCTTTCACTTAACCTTGCTATGGTTGCAAGAAACCCTACAACGAAGGTCTTAAGCCATACCTCCCAGCACTTGCTGACTCGCATGTATGCAAATTATAAAACGCATGAGTTAACACGCGCTAGCGATATTTTAAAATTTTGCAAGACAATAAAATATTTTTAAACATAAATAGGTATTACGTTAGCCATATATAAGTAGGTATTTTGAGGTAACTGCGATAGAGCAATGGTCTAGAGTTAAGGTTAGAGAGTCTGTGGTCATGCGTTCGCGTCCTCGTACTTTTTTCTATTTTTTTCGTTTATAATTTTTTGTTCAATAGTTCGGCCGTAAATATGAATGAATATTATAAAAAATAAAAACTAATAATAAAATATATTTTCAAATCGAAATATTATTAATTATTATTTATTAATTATCAGTAATGAACATAATTTTTCAATTTTTGAAAGTTTTTACAAAAGAATTAATGGACATGTTGAAAAAATGTATGTATTTATTCATATTATTAATAATTGAATAATGTTTTCTAGACATAATAGCGTATTCTTCATTCCAATATCAATACTCCCTCTTTTATATTCGGCAGTGTCTACTCATACCGAAAAAATTTAGTTGTTCGTAGAATGTATGCATATTTACGCTTAAATTATTTTAAAAAATAATTAGAGAAATTTTTGAAAAAAAGTATGAGGGCGCGAACGCATGATGGCAGACTTTCTAGCCTAGAACCTAGACCATTGCTCTATCTTAATCACCTCGAGCACTCTACAATTCGACCGTTAGTTATTCAGCACGGATTTCTTTCAACTCTCTTATTTTCGTAAGCGGCTAACCATCTAAGCAAATGGTTTCAGCTTCTTTATTTTATATCAGGCCCTCTTCGCCCACAAAAGAGTATTAAAATCTGTATCCCCCGTTACGTGCAATCCACTTTATTTAGAATCCTCATGAAATTATGGAAAAATAACGGAATTAAAAAAAATATCATGTATATTTACACTTTAATTTAAAACACACAAAAGAACAATGTACATTCGTCTAATCATCTTAATTTCTAAATATCGAATTTCATCGCCACAAGTTCTCCTTGATTTTTAATTAATAGTAGGCAGGGTGAGATTCTAGGTATTGAATCAACATTGATTAGTAAATCCGGCATATACGTAACAGAACACACACTGTACGCATGGTAATAATAATTAAAATAAAAAGCATCCAATGCCTTTGCTTGAACATAAATGCCGGTATTATCACAATGGAAATTTTTTTTATGCGTCCAAATTGAGGACCATCTTCAGTAATCCTAATCACAAATATAGTTCCTACAGAATATATTTTTCTGAGTAGTTCTATGTTTTTTAGAGTTGCAGCGGTGCAAGGGTTCCTTGCAATCACAGCACTGTTAAGTGATACGCTTTTCTCGCCTGTCTAGACTGATCTCAGAGCATCGAATGCTTAACTTTCCTAGTATAATATATACCCGTACTTAAATTGCATGAATTCTGGATAGGATAACAAGAAAAAACTCTGCCATAAACGCATGACAAGTACGCTCCTATTTTACTTAGATTTTTTTCTCCGTGTAGAAGTTGACAATCTACGCATGAGACGCGCCCAATGAGTTCCACTTCAACAAAATGAAGCTCCTGGTGAATCTTGCTTCTTCATACATCCAAGATAAACTAGATAGAGGTGGAGGAGAACAAATTCAAGTTGATATGAACATGAACGTCGCTGGGCTGATAAGATTGAAACAGTATTCTCGATTTCGCCGTAGAAAGACGCATCCAGTCTTCATTTCATATCTTGTACACAATGAAGAAGAAATAGAAGAGGACAATATAAGCAGTGGTTACTGCTGTACTGGTCAATCAAGAGCCTGGACCTTTGGTATCTGTGCACTTGTCGCCTGCATCCTATGTACTTAGGGTACGCTCGACATCATTCAAACGTAAAGTATCCGGACAGCAGATTACTGTACATTATTAATAACGCAAATGAGCAGCCCAGATAAAAGTCTGCAAAAACGGTGAGTAAATTGCATTCTTTGCATCTCTTTCCACAAAGACGTTATAATAAGCTCGCTCTTTTACACTCAATCACTCAATCAATCACTCACTCAATCAATCACTCACTCATTGACTTACACACTTACTCACTTACTCACTCACTCTATCATTCGTTCATTAATTAATTCACTCGCTCACTAAATCACTTAATCACTTCCTCAGTCACTGAATCAATCACTCAATCAGTAAATCACTCAATCTCACTTACTCATTTACTTAGTCACGAGATCACTCCCTTACTACCTTAATCACTAATCTTATCACTCATTTACTCATTTAGTCACTTACTCACTCATTGGCTCAATCACTCACTACATTGATGTCCGCTAAATTATATTCATGGTTGTAAATAATATTTATAGCCATGAGTGATATTTGGCAAACACCCCATGATACTTTCTTCCGTAGCCTGGGCGTCCTAACCCCACCTGTCATTCGACTTAGAATAAATTAAGTCGCAACACTCAGTCGAAAAGTTAAAGTCCCTCTGACAACCGACAGCGCAAGCGCGGTTTAGCTGTTCATAAAACGCTTGTAGACTTTGAGGTAGCGAGAGCGAACCAATCACGCGAAGCTCCCTCCCAGCGACATCGAAGAAACGGTCCTCGCTAATGAACCCCTACTTGCCTGCGTCCCAAATGGTACGCCGCGGCCGAAGAGAAGTACATAAAAGTACGGTTCACGAGACCAAGAAGTCAGATCTCCCAGGGCTTCGGCCCAAGCCATATTTCCATGTTTTCTCCGCTCCAACCCTTGTCCGAGTGAAGAAGAGCCAAACCGTCTCCGTCACCGACCTCACAACTGGACCACCCACCACACTCGCTACCCCCAGTAGTATTTTCTCGAATCCAAGGTACGCGATAACCCCCCCTCCCACAAGCTACATCTCAAGCTCAAAAATTCCAATACCCACACGGCTAGAATAAGATTCCAGCTTCCAATGTAAATAGTATTAGCAATAAACCTTCATTTTAATTTTAAAATTACTTTGCTTTCCTTTTATAAATTAGTTTCCCTCTTCAATTTAATGTAATAATTTTTGTATCAGTCTCAATCCACAGACTGGCCTCAACATGACTCACTCATTCATTTACTCACTCTCTCCCTCCCTTAATCACTCACTCAATATCACTCATTCACTAAAACAATCAATAACCCACTACCTCATTCACACACACACTCAATGAATCACTAAATGAATCAATTAGTATTCACTTTCTCAATTACTGGATCACTCCCTCATTCAATCACTGACTCACTCACTTTCGTATAATTCAACGTTTTTTAATCATTAATATATAGTATTTGAAGACAGTAGTTTTCGTATGTCAAATTACAGAAAATCATGAATGAGCCCTTTAGCTAATATAATGAAGTTCCCAAAGCTGTGACTACAAAAATTACACTCGAAAGGAGAGGACGTCCTTAGTCACTCATGCGTAACAAAACAGTATAATAGCGATTAAGCGCTATTGAGTACGGACGTGACCTTGATATTAACCGGATATGACAGGCAGCGCCCGCGGTGGCCAAAGCCTACAATATCTTAGGGATAGAAATTTGAAATTGACATAAGATAGCAGGTATGAATTGTTTTTAAATATAATAAATGCATAAATGATTGTCTTAAAACGTACATAACGTTTTTCAAAACAAAGCAAAATAATATAGGGAGCTTTCTTGCAAAAATATTTAGTGAAAAAATTGTCTTTCCATTCCAGTTAAACCCGTTCTAGTTCCGTTGTTGCCGGCATGAACATAACCCTAAAAATTACCGGTCGAATGTCAACAAGCGGATTGATGATGAATATTTTAATAAAAATAGGATTTCAAGCTATAAATCATTGAATCGATTTTCACCCTGAAACGCTCAATAAGGGAAAAAGTTTAGCAGTCATTCATGTAGTGAGGGTGCAGGAGTTGAAAGCGAATGGAATAAGCAAAATTCAGTCCAGCGTAATCAGACAAACGACTGATATTTTTCTTTATGTTAAAAATATTAATAAATTAGAAATTAAAATTAGAAATGAAACTTTTGAAGTTTCCCATGTAAAATGAATGGGAAAAATCACTTTTTTCAGTTTTTGGAATAATTTTTCAGGTTTTGGGATAATGTTACGGGAAAGTATAGGGGCTTGTTGAAAATGATCCACGGGAGCCTGAAAACTAACCTTGAAACCAAAAATGTCAATTTTTTATGAAATCGACCTTTTGAGCAATTTATTCTCGTTTTTTTTTTTTTTTTTTTTTTACTTAAAATTATTTCTATCAGTCTAGTGGAATACTTATCAACATTGGTTGATAAATTTTCAAATATTTGAACAAATTTATTTTGTTTTATATCATTTTTTTCGACATTTCGTTTTTTTTCTACAAATTATTACTATTGGTCTAGTTAAATGTTTATTAACATTGGTTTAGTAATTTTCAATTATTTAAACAAATGGAATCTGCTTAAATAATTTTTTTATGTTTGAAAATAATAATTATGATTACTTCTGTCACGTAATGTGACTTTGAAAATCATATTTGGCTGACTCCGCTCGCAACTAGCGTGAGAACGGATGCTGCCGTCAGCAAAAGTTAGAAGATTAGAGACACCACCTTGGACCGTCGCACGGCCAAGGGATGCGCGGCGATTGACTGCGGAGTAACATCGTCAACGCGAGCACCGGCAATGAGGCACCTGTCTCGAGGCAGTACATCTTCACCTTCACGAGAGGACAGATCAGAGTTGATTGACAGAGAGTGACGATTAAAAGTTAAACTAAATAAACAAGGATACATGGAAATTCAAGGGTGTATGTTCCTCTAATCCCACACCTTATATCAAAATATAACAACTTATTTAGTGGAATATTTATCAACACTGGTAACTTAATTTTTAATTGTTCAAACATATTCCATTTGCTTGAATAATTTGTTTTCAAAAATTCGTTTTTTTGAATGAAAAATATTACTGTATTGAGGTCAGTCTGTGGGTTGAGACCGATTCAAGAAGTTATTCAAAACTAAATAAAGCTGGAATTACTTTATTTAATTTGAGAGGGAAGGTCTGGTTATTTGATAGCAGAGGGGTGTCCAGGGCGACGTTGCGGTGGCGGTGATTACCGCCGATACGGGAGTAATCCTCTCCGTAACGGAAATCTGCTTCGAAGACGGGGGAAAATGGTTTGGGTGGTCCAGGGTGTACAGGGCGAAGATGGGGTTTGTTCTGATGACGGCAATGGCTACCGAAACGGGAGTAGTCCTCTCCGTAACGGGGATCGGGTGTGCCGCTGCTGTGGGGGCGGCATACGAGTGTTAGAAAGAGGAGATCCAAAAATGAGGTAGGTAATGTAAGGTTAAAAACTTGGATTTATTTAAGTAGCGTAGATGTTTACACTACGGGGACTCGGGTAGAAGTGTCTCTAAGTCTCGAAGCGCGCAATACTTAAAGGATAGCTCGGGCGGAGGCGCAATTCTCACGGTGGAAGAGAGTGGGGTATTGGCCCGCGGTCGCAGTGCGAAAATTAACAAGCGAGCATCTTTTCGCGATGCTTCTGGATACAGGTTTCGCACGATTGGCGCGTTTTCGCCAAGCAAATGGCTACAAGCGTGATCGATAACCGCAGACGCGCTTGCGCTGTCGATGGTCAGAGGGACTTTAACTTTTTTGGAATAAATGCCATGCCTCAAATTATTCTAAGTCGAATGACAGGTGGGGTTAGGATGCCCAGGCGACGTAAGAAAGAATCATGGATGTTCGCCAAATATTATTCGTGGTTATGAATATTATTTATAACCATGAATATAATTTGGCGGACATCAAGCCACAGGGCCTTTCGTCGCCTGAGGCGTTCTAACATCACTCTGAAAAATAAAAAAAAATGCGGAAATTACACTTAAATGCTAAAGCGAAAAATACTCATATCTATACAGGTACAAAAAATTAAGACTAAGAACTATACACATTTTTACAATAGATCTAACGCCGAGGTCGGAGATCGTAAAATCGTCCTGGTGGCGGAGAATCAGATATCCTGTTCTCCTTCCTGGTGTCAGCATCCTGGGGCCACTGTGAAGGCCGCCCTCGACGGAGTTCCTTGTCCGGATGGTCTTGAATGATCTGGGACCTTTTTTTGGGCCGCCCTCGACGGCGTTTCTGAGCCGGAGGGTCTTCGTCGAGATTCTGGATCAACGGATCGGTCTCGGGCCTTTTCAGAGGCCATCCTCTACGGCGTTCCTGGGCCGGGGGGTCTTTGGGTTGTGAGCTGACCACCGGACTTGGTTGGGCCATTTTTCTTGGGCGTCCTCTGTTTCGTCGGTAGACTTGAGGGGTTAAGAGAATGGTAGGTCCGGTGTGCAGTCTGGGTGCCTTACAAGGCAGTGGTAAATGCTTTTGAGGAAAAGGATCCTCGTTTTGGTTGTCCTGGATATCTGGGGTATCCATTGGGGGCCTAGATTTTTGTGAGGCCTGGATATCAGGGGTATCCATTGGGGGCCTAGAGTTTCTTGAGACCTGGATATCAGGGGTATCCATTAGGGCCTAGAGTTTCTTGAGACCTGGATATCAGGGGTATCCATTGGGGGCCTAGAGTTTTTCTCAATGCTTGGGTCGACAGGGAGGTCGCACATTGAGGTAGAGGTGAGTGTGGGTTCTCGAGCAGATCTGGGACTACTCTTTGGAGCGAGAGCTGACCTTGCTGGAGCGACAGTAGGGTCACTCTTTTGCGTGACAACGCATTTATTTTTGCGGGGGTGTGCGGGGCAGATCTGAGTTGTGTGCATTTTTGCGACACGATCGATGAGGTCTATCTCGTAGACCTGTCCACTAATCCGTTCTAGGATAGTGAAAGGCCCACTACGTAGTGGGCCTAAAGCGGCATTAAAGCCTTTTTGGGCATCCGAAAGTTGGTGGTTTCGGACAAAGACTTGGTCTCCGATTTCGTATTGCTGTGCGTATTCTTTAGGAGCTTCGTTCGGTGCTTTTTTCCTTAGGTACTGGGCCTGATGCTGCCTCACCTGATGGATCCGGGCGTCCCTGGAACTGTCAGTGGGCGTGGGTGGCTTTGGGAAGGTCCATTCACGGTCAGTACGGGTGTTATAAAGGATCTCGGGGATGTGGAGATCCCAGTCCTTGTGAGGGCGCACGGTCAGGCGTAACCTCATGCCTTTTTTTAGATCTTGGTTACGGCATTCAGTTGGATTAGCTCTAGGGTGGTACGTGGGGGTGGTCCAGCAGGAGGTGGACCATTTTTGGCAAGCTTCGATCCAATTTTTACCCGTAAATTGGAGCCCGTTATCGGTAAGTAGGGCTCTGGGATAACCGTAACGACGGAAAACTTCGCGTTCAACTGTGGCGATAATCTGAGGGGCTTTAGCGTTACTGATGGGAAAGGCCTCTACCCATCTTGAAAAGAGGTCGGTTATTACAAGAAGGTAGGTTTTTCCTCTACCCGATCGGGGGTAAGTCCCATTAGGTCAAGGGCGACGATTTCCCAAGGGTTTTTTGTTTCCCGGGGGCGTTGTTGGTCACGGTGGGCGGTCCTGAGGGGTTTGCAGCAAGCACAAAGATGGCAACTTTGTACGTATTCCCTGATGTCCTCTCTCATCTCGGGCCATAAAAAACGCTGTTGGATGGGTCGAAGGGTCTCGTCCACACCCGGATGTCCGGCAAGTCTGGAGTCATGGTATTCATGAAGTACCAACTCCCGGGCCATACCTGGGATGTAAAGAAGCCAGATGGAGGGGTTTATTCCGCTGGCTCTCCAGAGACCACCAGAGTTAAGGGAATGCTGTTGGAAAAAGACAGCTTCTTTTTCCGTAAGAACCGGTAGTGACGCAAGCTGTTTATGTTGGAGGCAAGTTTACACGTGTCGTCATCTGCCTATTGAGCACTTGTAATATCGTCATACAGATCACGTGTTTTCACGGACGCAAGGTATGGCGGCTGTTCGGACGTGGGGTTTTTATTTTCAGGGGGCAGCAGGCGTTCATCGATGAAGGGATCCTCTTCATTGTTAATGCCGGAGGGAACTTCTGCTGGGGCCACAGGGAGTAGGCTTTGACTCGTTGGGCATTTTTCGACGGTGAAAGAATGAGTTCCTAGCTGACAAGCCCATTGTCTAAGTTTGCCCCGGGTCTCCTTAACGCTATGTAACCATGTGATTGCTTCATCATCGGTTCTAAGGACGAAGGGACGACCTTGTAGATAAGAAGCAAATTTATTGAGGGCCCAAATGATAGCGAGGCATTCTCGCTCGTTTTTTTCGTAACGAGACTGAGTGGGAGAAAATTTGGCGCTAGCGTAGCTAATAATGCTTCGGGTAGAGTCTAGCTTGGTTTGGTAGAGTACCGCTCCCATCCCTATGGTACTTGCGTCAGTTTGTAGGGTGTAGGGTAGTCAGGGGATAGGGCGTCCTAAACGCAAGGGCTTTTTAAAGAGATTTTTTACATTTTCGAAAGCACGTTCTGCTTCTGGGGTCCAGTTCCATCGACTGCCTAGTTTGCCGAGGAGATCCGTAAGGGGTGCGGCTGTAATGGAAAAGTGGGGGACATATTCTTGGATCCATCCACAAATACCTAGGTACTTTTGAAAAGTTTTTTTTTTAATTGGGAGGGGAAGCTTCAAGTACAGCATTCACGTGCTCGCTCTGAGGGAAGTTGGCTTCGGCGGTGATAACGTGACCGAGAAAATCGGTTGAGGTTTTTCCGAAGCGACTTTTTTCCAGCGAGCACTTCAGACTGTGTATATTGAGACGTTCCAATATAAGGTCAACATGATGAAGATGTTCCTCCCAGGTTTGAGAGTAAATGATGATATCATCTAGGTACACCATACAAAATTTATTAATGTATTCAACAAGGGCAGTTTGGGACATTAGCCGTTGGAACGTACTGGGGGCATTTTTCAGGCCGAACGGCATAACCTTAAATTGATAGGTACCTCTTTGGGGAAGGGTGAAGGCAGTATATTTTTTTGAGCTTTCTTCCATCGGAACTTGCCAGTAGCCATTACGGAGGTCGATAGTAGAAAAAATTCGGGCGTTTCCAAGGTCTTTAAGAGTATCATGGATGTGTGGTAACTCTTGGGAGGTATCGACAGTAATGGCATTTAAGCGGCGGTAGTCGACGCAGAAACGGGGTTTACCGTTTTTACGTATTACGATGACTACTGGGGAACTATAAGGAGAATTTGAAGGCTCAATTATTTGATCGGCTAACATCTGTTGTGCCTGTTCCCAGATAAGCTTGCATTTTTCTTCTGAGCAGGGGTAGGGACGTAGCCGAAAGGGTTGGGTAGTTGTGAGCTCGATGTTATGCTAAGCTGAATGGGTTTGAGTGGGTATTCCAGTGGGGTTTACGATCGTTTGGAACCGTTGAAGGGTGTCCTGAAATTTGGCCGCATACTGGATTGGGACTCCCGCCAGGGCTTGGGCAATTTCTGGATCGTTCAAGGTGGGTGAGGGAGTTGTATTTTCGTAATAAATCGTAAAACGTTGATTTTTTCCAGCGTAAACACATTTTCTAGGTTGATCGTAAACTGCCCTTTGTTCCTCGATCCAGGGATCTCCGAGGATTAAGGGATCGTTGGTTTCATCGCTAACAAAGAAGGTGCTTGTTGTACGATGTCCGCACACTGTGAATTCTAGCTCGACAGTACCTTGGACATTAAGGAACGCTCCGGATTTGGCTATATCCACTTTATCGTGCCCAGGCGTCATTCGCCGATGTTGGGCTTCAGTTAGATACTGGGGCTGTACGAAATTATCCGTGGAAGCGCTATCAAAAGGGGTTTGTAGTTCTTGATTGTTAAGAATTACTCGGAAGTGGGGCACAAACCGCAAACGTCTTTTTGTGGTTTGAAGTCTTATTGGGGGGCGCACTGTGGGCCAGGAGGCCACTTATTTTGGCCAAAATTCAAGATTTTGTCATATTTGCATAAAACTTGGCGTATAAGGGTTTTTGGGTTCGCTGAAACTGAATTTGATGTCAAAATGTCATTCTTCAAAATGGCGGATCCAATATGGCGGACTAAAATGCAAAGCTTTGAGGTATTTGCACCAAACTTGGTGTAAATGGAATTTCGGGATCTCTGATAAGAAATTTGATGTCGGCATTTAAAAATTCAAAATGGCGGATCCAATATGGCGGACTAAAGTGCGAAAATGTGATGTTTTTGCACCAAACTGGGTGTACATGGAATTTTGAGGTCTTTGGCACGAAATTTGATGTCGGAATTTTAAAATTAAAAATGGCGGATCCAATATGGCGGACTAAAATGCGAAACTTTGAGGTATTTGCACCAAACTTGGTGTGAATGGGATTTTAGGGTCTCTGATACGAAATTTGATGTCGACATTTTGAAATTCAAAATGGCGGACCCAATATGGAGGAATAAAATGCGAAACTTTAAGGTATTTGCAACAAACTTGGTGAGTATGGGTTTTCGAACTCAGTTTGGTATAAATTGGCACGCTTGCAATCAGCCTACGGGAAGTGCAGTTTCCAGGGCCTACCACGTGGAGGTTGCAATGCGATTTCAGATCCCTTAATGTGGGGTGCTTATTTATTGTGAGTCCCCTTGCCTCTCACGTATCGGGGTGCTTGTTTAT
>CAKNXH010059809.1:25492-40623 GCA_932178445.1 Andricus quercusramuli | reverse complement strand
TATCGGGGTGCTTGTTTATTGTGAGTCCCCTTGCCTCTCACGTATCGAGGTGCTTGTTTATTGTACAAATACAGCTTCGATTAATGTATTGTTTGTACTCTCCATATTTTGAAGTATGACTTCTCGTTGCAATTTTATTAATCTTTCTACAGTGTGGTTCAGTAATGCTTGCAATGAGACTTCAACTTCAGTTTCCTGGATCAAAATAGTTTCCTTTGGTGGTCTACATTCAGATTTAGCTTTGCGAACTTCGTTATACGGTGGCCAAATATTCGCTCCACATTCTTTTACCTCTAAACGCATATTCGTGTACACATTTTTCGACATAGAATTATCTAACAGAAATGCTAGAGCTTCTTCAGGATTTTTTTTAATGATTGGAGTCGTAGTGTCTAACAACTTTCTAATTTTTTTTGGCCGTTCTGCGCTTTCTAAAATTCGACTAATAATAGCGTGCAAATCTTTGTTCCCAGAATGATTAGCTGCATGACGACATGCCTGCAATATTCTTTGTGGATCATTATTTACATTTGCGCTGATATTTGCAGTCTCTCGCCTTTTTGACCGATTGGATTTTTTCTCGAATTCTAGAGAAGGACGACCTGGCCCCGAAGAAAGAGAAGATTTCTCACTTTCACTGGCAATTTTGATATCGGGAACTGTAAACTCGGAATCTAGCCAACTTAAATTTTTCTTTTCAAACTTCTCTTTAATTCTACATACTTCATTCCATTTCTTATTGCGTTTAGTTCTTAAAGTCGAAAGAGCAGCTTTTAAATGCTGCAATCCTGTTTGACAAGCATCCTCCTGGCGAATATTTAATTCTCTTAGAACATAATTTATGGCTTCAGACAGATCCCCATTAATGGGAATATTTTCAAGAATTTGCCGTTTCGTAAAAGTAGTCATTATTGATTGTGAAACGAAAACACGCATCAAATATGAAAAATACTCGCTCATATAACTTAGTGTGGCATAACAGTACGTGCGGCACAGAAAAAACTAAGAATAAAATTTGTTGCAGGAAATTTTTTTAGAGCGATAAAGTTTTGTTCAGCCAACTTCGCGTCTTTTAAAATACATGTGTTGTCGTGGAAAAACAAAAGAAAGTTTAACCGATATTTGTGTAAAGTTTATCCTGTGAAGTCAATTCTTGTTGCAGAATCTTTCTGTTTTTTCTGTGGGGACGCGTAGATGCTTTCTTATTTATACACATATCTTCAAGCTGTAGGGCAAAAGTAGCAAAAAGTAGCAGGTCTATTTTGAAGTTCAGATTACGCACAACACATTCATACCTTATTTTACCCTGTAGGAGGTGGAATGTCGGGGAATGGTGAATTGGAAGTGGGCGGTTTACTACAAATGTTTAAAGTGTGATAATAAAAAGTTAAATATTACAATTTATTGTTAACTTTTTAAACTTATCCGTCTAATTTTTAGTTCCCACGTAACTACATAATAAGTAAATAAGAAGAAATTTTCAAAAATTGAACATAAATTGCTGAGTATATGAATAATTAAAAATATATCCTTATCAATAACTTTAGTACGTTTTCTAACTTCACATTAACGTCAGTCAAATACGCATTACTTAATCAACAAAATATTTCACCTTTGTGTTCTTCAACTATTTCTGAGTGTGAAAATAATTTTCTTTTAAGTCAATTTTCAAGTTGGTTTTTGGCCAAAATAAGTGGCCTCCTGGCCCACTGTGGGGCGGCTGGCACGGGTGGCGCCACCGTCTCCAGTTTTCCTGGGAGGGTTTGAATGGTCTAGGGGGGACTTCCTGTTTATTCTCAGGGCAGTCACGGTTAAAGTGATTGCCCGGACAGTGCCAACATTTTGGTAGTCGGCGTGAGGGGGTGGATTCGGTAGACTCCTGTTGACGTTCAACCCGTTTGAAGGTCTGGGTTGTTTCGGTTTCGTCGAATTCAGCCTCTACCGCTCTGGACATCAGGGTGTTGAAATCGACTGGTTGGGAAGCCCCAATGACACGACGAATTGTTGGACGTAGCAATTCTAGGAGCGTAGCGACCCTAGCTTCTTCGGGGGCATGGGGTTGTAGGCGTTGAAAAAGTAGATACTTTTTCTGAAGGAAGAGACAAACGGGCTCTTTGTCTCCTTGTTTTTGGTAGTCTAGTTGGGAGGTGAGGCGTCCTAGTGTATTGGCCCCACTGTATTTTTATAGGAATAATTCCCGAAAACGAACCCATTCAAAGGGGAGACCACGGTACATCTCCCACCATCTTGCAGCAGTATCTTTTAGAGCTTGGGCTACTAGGGTAATCCGTTGCTCGGCCGGAGATCCTTGATTGTGAAAATATTGTTCCATTAGATTGAGGAAGACGGTGGGGTCTTCATAGTAACGACCTTGGAACTCTGGAAGTGGACGTGGGGAAATAGGGATGGCATTTAGAATAGTCTGCAATGCTTGCAGATTAAGGTAGGGTGCCTGGTAAGCGTAACCAGCATTTTGAGCGAGGGGGGCATTATTTAAAAGGGGAGGGTTCCCCACAGGGCCTTGATTTTGTCCAAGGGGTGGGTTTCCTGCAGGGAGCTGGAAATTGTTGGGAAGGTGGTTTCCCACAGGGCCTTGATTTTGTCCAAGGGGTGGATTTCCTGCAGGGGGCTGGAAATTGTTGGGAGGGTGGTTTCCCACAGGGCCTTGATTTTGTCCAAGGGGTGGGTTTTCTGCAAAAGGTTGCAAAATGTGGAGAGGGTGGTTTCCCACAGTGCCTTGATTTTGTCCAAGGGGTGGGTTTTCTGCAAGATGATGAAAATTGTTGTGAGGGTGGTTTGCCACAGGGCCTTGATTTTGTTCAAGGGGTGGGTTTCCTGCAGTGGGCTGGAAATTGATGAGGGGTTGGTTTCCCACAGGGCCTTGATTTTTTCCAAGGGGTGGGTTTTCCATAGGGTCTTCGTTTTGTTCAAGGGGCAAATTTCCTGCAGAGGAGGCCATATTGGTTGAAAGCGCGGCTTCACCACAAGGTCTAAATCCGAGGAGAAGGGGAGAATTATTTGTAGAGGAGTCCCCTTGGGTTTGGTGATGATTGCCAGGGTGAGGATGCTCCTGTGGGTCAAACTCTAGGTATGAGGACTGACGAGTCCTTGTCGGAGTTCGTTGTGTCATGGGCGCCACCGGGTGTTTTTTCACTCCCGGAAGTGATAGTGATATTATTTTTCGTGGGGATGCGAACGATCACGGAACGTATTTTTTTCTCGGGTAATTCGATTCCGAACGGGTCTGGACGGAATACCTGTGAATAAGGCTTTAGGTACCGACTGCCATCTTTAATTATGGTAGGGTTGGGAATCTCGATGCGTAAGCCGTAGAGAGGGTACGACTTCTTCGTCGAGCGTCTTTTGTTCCTGCGAGATCGTCGGTATGGGAAAGGGGGGTTTTAAGCGAAGTCCGTGCTCTGGAAAATACTTCCAGGGTGGGGATACTCCTGTTGGTGGAACTCCTAGCTCACGGTGCAAGAGAGTGGGGTATTGGCCCGCGGTCGCAGTGCGAAAATTAACAAGCGAGCATCTTTTCGCGATGCTTCTGGATACAGGTTTCGCACGATTGGCGCGTTTTCGCCAAGCAAATGTCTACAAGCGTGATCGATAACCACAGACGCGCTTGCGCTGTCGATTGTCAGAGGGACTTTAACTTTTTTGGACTACATGCCATGCCTCAAATTATTCTAAGTCGAATGACAGGTGGGGTTAGGATGCCCAGGCGACGAAAGAAAGAATTATGGATGTTCGCAAAATATTAATATTATTTATAACCATGAATATAATTTGGCGGACATCAGTATTATCGTTGAGTTACATGAATTTATTTCCAGATATTCTCCAACCGTTGAGGTTATAAATTATTATTTGTTTTCAACATCCTTTAATTTGTTTCAACAATATTTTTTTCACCAAATTTGTTAGTTTTTCTTTTTTGATATTTATATTAAAACTTCTGATTGTTGGAAACAATAATTTTTTTATATTTCTGAATTGGTTTTAAACAAATGGAATTTGCTTAAATAATTAAAAATTTCTTTAAACAATGTTGATAAATATTATCATTGTATATATATTATATATATATATATATATTATATATTGACAAATATTATATTATAAATAAATATTGATCAATAATAAAAAAAGGTAATAATGTTTAATTTGGGAAAATTTCGAAATAAATATTATTTAAACAAATGCCATTTGTTTGAATAATTGAAAATTAATGAACCAATGTTAATAAATATTCCACGAGAACACCAGAAATAATTTTAAGCAAAAAAAAACAAGAAGAGTGCTCGAAAGGTCGATTTGGAATCAAATCAATACAGCTCATATTGATTTGATTAAGATTTATTTCAATTGCATTAAATACTGAAAGAATAAAATTTTTCCCACAGCTTGACTCAGAAAGAAATGTGATAGAAGTATCGTGCACATGTGTTTCTCAGGCTGGAGGCAGATGCAAACACGTATGTGCGTTAATTTATTACATTAATTCAGATCGAAGTGTGTCTAAAACAAGTTTTGAACAAGAATGGGGGAAACCTTCTGCCAAGCAGATTGCACAAGATATTTATGCTAAAGGATTATCGATCTCTGATCATTTTAAGAAAAAAGAGAACAAAGATGATAATGTTGAGAAAAAAGTAGTCGTCGCTCCATATGACTTAACATATTTAGACTTAATTGATCATCCTTGTGCCCCACGTGCCGTTCTTCGAGAAGAAATGAAATCAGAAGGCGAAAGAGCAGCTACTGCAATTTTGAACGAATGCTTTGATTCAGCACTTAAATTGATCAGTAATAAAAGTTGCGACATCTGCATACAGTATTCAATGGAGGCATCTAAGAAAATGGTATCCTACTTTGGCGGAAGTTTGGATAGCACTGATTTGGAACTGTTCGATTTTTATCGCAAAAACATTTTACTATCTGAAACAAAAATAGTACATTTATGTTTAGAAACACAGGGTCAGTCAAACTCATAAGAGTGGTTCCAACAACGATTTTTGAGGATATCTGCAAGTTCGAAAGCGCATTCCATTAAATGCAGAAAAACAAAAAGTATCGAGTCGCTTTTAAATCAACTTTTAAATCCTCCAAAGCTTCAGGGTGTAGTAAAGAAGAATGTTACTTATGTCAAACATAATGAATCGATTGCTATCCAGGAATATGAATTGAAATACGGAGTCAAAGTTTCTAACGTTGGTCTCATTGTTCTACAATATCAACCGTGGCTTTGCGCAAGTCCAGATGGATTTGTTTTGGAAAATAACAAGATAATCAAATTAGTTGAAATTAAATGTCCAAGTTCGTGTAAAAAAGAACCGGTTTTTGTTACTACCACTCAAAAGTTTAATGTTCCATACCTCAAAAGAATCAATAACGTAGATCAACTCAATCCGTCAGACAAAATCTACACTCAGTGTCAAATACAAATGTACGTATCAGGACTAACACTTTGTGATTTGTATGTATGGTCACATAAAGGAAGTTACATGATTCCCGTACAAAGGAACGAACAATTTCTTAAAAATGTAATTCTTCTCTTGGAGGATTTTTACTTCAAATATTACCTGAGAGCGATATTTAATGTAATAATGCAATTAGAACTTTAAAGCTTTATTTACAGCTGTGTTACTTAAAATTAAGAACTTAAGAATTTAGGAAAGAATGTATACCACTATAAATATATAAAAATATGTACATAATTTGTTCCAAGTAGTTAATCATGTAATTATTAATTCGGAGGTACTTCCAAATCTGAATCGCTTTCCTTCAAAATTGGATGTTGCAAATTTACCAATGCGCAGCACATAAAAACGATATTATCTGCCTGAGGTAATAAGTGCCTAGGCATTTTAGATAATATATTGTAAATTCGTATGCATTGCATAATTCTTTCTATGTGTATTCTCAATCGTGCAACTTGATACGTTTCTTCGACTTCTTCTTCACTAAACTTTTCTTGTCTCAGAAAAGGCGACATGACTAGGATGATTCCTTCACCTTTTTTATCAAGTGTACTTTGAATTCCGGGGAATCCTTTATCTGCTAACACAAGATCCCCTCTTTATAATAAATCAAGCAGTCCACTACTTGTCGTGATTTGAGCATCGCTGATTCGGCCGCCAAAGCACTTTGAGATGAAGGATATTAATCCAGCAGGAGTGCAACCTACCAACACTTTCATCGTGAATCCCTTTTTATAATGGGAACAAGTTTGAACTTTTCCTTTTACATCACAGGTTTGTTCTATT
The DNA here is from genome assembly GCA_932178445.1 of Andricus quercusramuli. Classification (NCBI taxonomy): domain Eukaryota; kingdom Metazoa; phylum Arthropoda; class Insecta; order Hymenoptera; family Cynipidae; genus Andricus; species Andricus quercusramuli. The sequence continues at coordinate 34,354 of CAKNXH010059809.1, read as the reverse complement.
TTGATTTCTGTGCAATCGATGAGAACGCGACAGTTTTCATACGTCTCCTTAAATTCTTCCGGCATCGTACTTTGAATTGCTTCTTTGCTTGGCCATACAATGAAGTTTTTACATCTTACTACTAGGTATTCAGCCTCTGGTCACTTAATACTTTAAAAATGAAGGAAGATAGTCGCCCGTAGCGCCTCATAGCGGTATTTCAGATCCCTAAGATGATGATAATAATAATAATAATTATAGGAATTTTAAAATTAACTTAAAAAGTGAATAAAATTATAAGAAATCAAGAACTAACAAATAAAAATACATAAATAATGATTAGAGTATTTATTTATGAATTTCTAATTATTTTTTTCTTGGTTTTAAAATAAAATTTTGTTTTATAACGCACTGACAGTGAAATGACAAGAGAATATTTTAATGTTTAAAGTTGTATTCATTTTAAACTTTCAGCAACATTTGCCCATCTATAGGAAAATTATGAGCTTTTTCCCGACGCGTTGATGGACAATCTAATATGTAACACTTCAGTTTGTCACTTGGAGTCTGTCGAGGTTTCATGGTTAAATTTTCTATCAAATGAATTTTCTGAAACTTACAGACATAACTGTCAAATTCAAAAATTAAAACAAAGCACGTAGGCACGAAAAACCGCAACGCCATCTGGCGGTGTCTCAGAGCAGGATCAGAATATGATACTTCAACTTTGGCTATCTACTGACCAGAGGCTGTAGGTATTCTAATATAGATATAAATATCCTAGATGTTGTTTTCCTACTGACTGAAAAGAGTCAGTTTCAAGATATTGGTGGTGAAAATAATTCCTCCAAATTTTATCAATTTATCTGCAACCGTTTTCAAGTTATTGTGTTCACAAAAAAGTGTTGCATCCACACACACACACACATCCGAACAATTGCTTAGAACATTGTATTAAACATTATTAAATTGAGGAAGGTTTAATTAAATAAATTGAACAATTTTGGAAAATATTACCATTAAAAAGCTTCCTCTACGAGGAAGCAAAATTTATAAAATGAGTATTTCTAACCGATCTACAGCAGCTTCAACGTTGACAATAGGTTTCTTGTAAACATCTGGAAATATAGTTGGATAGTAACTTGGACTGATCGGATTGTCAGATCTTTCATTCCCTACGAAGTGATCACTGCAAATTCGGGAATGCGATTTCGGTTGCCAAAGTTAACCATCTGGGCTAAAATACAAGTCATTTTCGTTAAAAAAGAACACCAAAAATATTTCACTACACTTAAAACGCTTTTAAAATTGAGGTTTTATAAATCAACGTTACGAAACGAATAATTTTTATTTTTATTTCAGGAACTGCATATTCTAAGTTTCCAAATTCAGTAGTAACTTCTTTATTGTAAATTTTATTATTTATTTTGTAAGAATAAAGTATGTTATTAAGTATACCATTATGTATACCATTAAGCCATTTCCCTTTCGGGGTAGGCGTGACACTACCCGATTCGGGTAGTGTTTCTAGGTGGATAGTTTCTTGTAGTAAAGAACTACAAGTGTGGGCTCACCACACCCACGACGTTAACAGCACGTAGTAGTATTATTCCCGAATGGTCACCCATCCAAGTACTAACCGCACCCAACACTGCTTAACTTCAGTGATCTAACGAGAACTGATTTTTTAGTTTGGTATGGTACTTTATAGTACTTTATAAAAGTTCGTTTTTAAAACTAAAGTATTAACTGAATTCACTTTTAAAGTTAAGCATATCAAATTCTGTTTAAGGTACTTGTGCCGAAGACCAGGTCTGTGGGAAAAAAAGTATATTCAAATATAGTTATTTGTTTAAAAAAAGGATTTCTTTTTAAACAAATTTGTAACGATTTCAACCACAGCATTTTTTCCACGGAAAAATAAGCCATCATATATTACAACTTAATCATTTTTTAAAATTTTGTAAGAAGCGATAGTAAGGAAAATTTTAATTTGCTAAACTCACCGTTAAAATAAATGTTTTTTATAAGTTTCAACAAATTTTAATTATAAGCAACATTTTTTATTTGAAATTACATCAGCAGTAATATGATTTTGATTCTTAAAATTATAGAAAATCTATTTTTGTCAGCGATCTGATTTTTGGCACAACTACCTTAACAGACGATTTCAAAAATTTAAGAATATTAAACTAAAAACATTTGAATTTAAAGGATTATACCTTTTTGAAACATGTGAAATAAATAGAAATATTTTAAAATATGATAAGCATTTTCAGGTTCAAATTAACTAAAGGTATTCTTTTCATTTTAACAATCAGTTATACTTACTTCTTTCTGTTCACAGCATTTATCCACCTGCATCGCTTCTCTAGCATGTGCTTTGCCGTTGGAAAAGCATAAAAATGCACATCAGAACCAGTATTTCTAAAACTGTTAAAGCAGTTTACCACACAACAATTCGAGTTGTCCTTCCTAGCTTTTTGACTGCGTTCTGTCGCTTCTGCCATAATCAACAAACCTGAGAAAAAAGTCTTTTTCACATAACATAGCGAAATGTAAAAAAAAGCTTTACTTAAAACTCAAGACAACTAATAAAATACTCAATGTCATTTAAATGAAAATAAAATATACTCAATAATTATTCTGGGACAATTGAACTTTCTAACCTAAAAATCTGACAACTAGCATTACTTTTACAAAAATAATAGATCATATAAATATGCAAATATATATAATATTACTTACCCAATTAACACAAGAATTTGTCCAGATACCTTTTTCAAAACACAAGAAGATTGAAGTGTTTTATGTGATATTCGTAATCCGATCGATCTGACATATACAGCTGCTAAATTCAAAACTCAACTCCGATCAAACCGTTTAATAAACTCGAGCAAAAGTTTTTTTCCCTAAATCGAGATTTTATCAGTTTTCCTACAGACACTCTCGTTATCCGATAGTTAGACTCTTATTTTCAGTAAAAATTTATGTATTTTCAATCGCATGTAAACAAGTGGAATTCATCACTAAAATATTGCCGCTTTTAGGCAACAGATGGCGCCAGGCCATTTCCGCGGCCGTACTCAATACCCCAACATTCTAACTAAATAACTGCGTCACGTTGCGTCACATTGCGTCAGTTCACTCTCAATGTTCATACGGACCTGATTTTTACGCTCAGAGATCCTGGATTTGAGCCGAAGGTCAGAATCAAAACCGGGATGAAACCCAAGTTCGAGAGTATATCAATATTTACTTCAAAATTGAAAGGTTCCAGACATATCAGAGTGTCTAGTGATCAGGCAATTTGAAATTCCCGGAGTTTTCTCGATTTTTTCCCAGTCAAATATTTTTCCCCTAACATGTTGGAGCTCGCGCTTCGCGCTCGATCACTGTACATCCTCTACATTTTTGCATAGGACTTTTAAAATTATAGGTCAAACCATCGACAACTGAAATTTAGTAATTGTGAATTCTCTTTTGTTAAGGCTCCTTCGTCTCTAACGAACACTTTCTCATCACGAATCTCGTGAGAAAAAACAGGTTAAGAGCAAATTTTCAGATCTTATTTAAAAAATAATGTGTTATCAAACATTTTATTGTACCTTGCGTCTTTTTGTCCAAAACTTTGATTTTTTGTTAATTTTGTAATGTAACTTTTCACGATTAAAACAAAAACCATGCGTCCTACAAAAAAATGATTCATAACAAATTTGTAGATCTTTTTTAAGTGCACAATTTCAGCCGATCCATTTTGTTCAAAAATTTTGAAAATCTTCACCCTCTGAATTTCTCGCTCCACGTTAAGCCTTACCGACGTGACTGAATAACCTTCCAATACTTTTTCTCGCGTTGATTGCGGATTAAAAACAAATAGTCGCATTATCAATGTGCACTTCCAATGTAAGAGTTCTAATTTGATTTGTGGAAATTCCTTGTCGGTTAAGACTTTACTCAAGGATCCAACAACACCAGAAATCTACTATCATTGATGATGTAGCAGTCAGTAGATTTTCCACCGTAAAGTTTAGACACGAATCTGATCAGTCCACATTAGTGGTGCCGTTCGATACAATCCGATATTTCGACATTTCGGTGGGTAAAAAATAAATAATTTTGTAATTATGAAGTGCTGCAGAGAGAAAGTAGCCAATTTTATTAGTTATAATTTTGCTTCCTCATAGAGGAAGGTTTTCTAATGGTAAAATTTCCCAACATTTTTTAATTCATTTAATTGAACCTTCTCCAATTTAAAAATGTTTAATACAATGTTCTAAGCAATTGTCCGGACATGTGTGTGTGGGAGGGGGGGCGGCCCCCTACACTTTTTTGTGAACACGATAACTTGAAAACGGTTGCAGATAAATTGATGAAATTTGGAGGGCTTATTTTCTTAACTAATATCTTGAAACCGACCGAAGGATTTCTAAAAATATTTGTTGCATTTTTTTAGCACTTAATAATATTTTAAAAATCGGGTTTTTATAGTAAAACTGTTTTCATTAACATAATTCAAAGTTTATGCACGAATATAAAAGATTCCTTGGTTCGAGGCGAATCGATTGACATATAATATTAACATATTTTATTAATGCGTAGGGAAGTTATGTCAATTCATATATTTTGAAAATCGGTTTTTTATAGTAAAACCTTTTTCATTGGCATAATTGAAAGTTGATGAAAGAACCGAAAAAATGTCTTGATTCAAGACGAATCGATTGACCTAGACATTGATACATTTTATTCAAGAGTAAGGAAACTATGGTAATGCATAATATTTGAAAACACGGTTTTTTATAGTAAAACTTTTTTCACTAACATAATTCAAAATTGATGCAAGAACGGAAAAGATTCCGTGATTCGAAGCAAATCGATTGATCTATAATATTAAGACAGTTTATTGAAGATTAAGAAAGTTATACTTATTTATAATATTTGAATCATCTGTTTTAAACCGAAAAACTTTTTTCATTGACATAATTCAAAGTTGACGCATGAACAGAAAAGACTTTTTGCTCATAAATTTTCAAATAAAATAATTCTGACAATTTTTGTAAAGAAATCATAAAGCTGGGAAAGGGTAGGCTGTGACAGAACTTTTCCCTTTCCTTTTCCAGCTCGAAAAATTATAATTCCGAATACAAAATTTGATTTGTCTGATTTGTCTTTATATTAAAAAAATGTTTTGTATTATTTTGTAATTTTTGTAAATTTCTATTTTTAAATTGATCAAAATGAAGACTTTGGTTTGTCTATTATTGAAAAAAATAACTAATGCTTCCTCTATGAGGAAGGAAATACATTTGCTAACGGGAAGCAAAGTGCTCGTGAAATGAGCACCATATAATTATAAATACAAACAGAGTGGAAACACTCGAAATCGAATTCACAGCTAGTTTTGTTCGTTCAAGGAAGACAGAAGCCCTCAAAATTTTTTATAAGAATGAAATATATTATAAAACCAGGTGTGGAACATACTTCAAATTGAGCTAAATTTCTTCGAAATCTTGAACAATCCACATTTTCTTTTAAATTATTTGAAACATTTTCAACTTTAAAATTCTGAAAAAGCTTTTAAATTTTCCGTTGGAAATGCTGATAAATCAACATTTGTTTTAAATCATTCGAAATCTGTTCAAGTTCCAAATTATTTTTCAACCCTTTGAAATATTCTAAGCCTTCAAGATATCTCTTAAAATGATTCAAATTTTCTCCACAGTTTAATAACAATTGTGTGAAATTAAAAATCTCGAATTGAAGTCTTCCAGATTAGTTTTGAACAATTTTTGACGCTTTTGTAAATTTTCTCTTAAAATTAATGTATTAAAATAAAAAACTGTTTTACTCTTTCCCATGAATCTTAGGAAAATTTTCATATTCTCTGTTAAATTTTCGTTTCAATCTCTTGAAATTTTATTAAGTTCTACATTTTTTCGAATCTTTTCGAAACCTCTAAATATCTATCAAGGATTCAAGGGAGCATCCACATATTAAGTTACACTTTGAAGGAGGGGGCTGCTATAACTTCACAAAGTCCCACGCAGTGACACTTGTTCAGTTTCAACTAAAATGGTAAGTTTTGAAACAAAAATAGAATAGTTTAATTTTCAGTTTAAAACAATACATCTCAACGAAAAAAAAAACAAGAAACAAACAATGCATTAGTTGAATTCAAGGAAAAAACATAACTTTTCAAACAAATACTTTAATCTACGACCAAATATATGTATTTTACCAAATAGTTGAATTTTCAACTTATATATAATGAATTGTCAACAAAAAAAATGGAATTTTTAAATTTGCAGATGAAAATTATTTTTTAAAAATTCAACCAAATACTTGAATTTTCAACAAAGAATATGAATTCTCAAGTAGAAAGTTAATTTTCAAACAAACAGTTTAATTTTCTCCCAAATTGTTGAATTTTCAACGTGTGAAGAAAAAATTGCAACCAAACAGTTGCCTTTTCGCAACAAACAACTAATTTACCATCAAATAGTTCAATATATAAATACAATGATGAAAGTTCGACAAGAAACAAGTAATTTTCTTACAAAGCAATTACATTTTGAACCAACAAGTGTAAATTTTCAACAAAGAATATTAATTTTCTATACAAAGACGAATTTTCAACAAAAATATATGATTTTTGAACCAAGTACTGTAATTTTTAACCAAACAGTTGAATTTTCAAGTGAAAAATATAAGTTTTAAACCAAAGTCCAAAAGTAAAATTGATGAAATCTAAAGTTGCAGAGCAATCTACTGTGAGGGACTCTGAGGTTTCTTCAATAAAACACCATTTACCCATTATCAAAATCACAAGTATTTATTCTATCAAACTATACTTTTAATAAACTTTCAAACTAACAACTGTGCAAACTATCAATTAGCAACTCTCAACGTGCTTGCACTATGGCGGCGTGACGAGAACTGAAAACTCCTTAGACAAAGGACTAGAGGAGAGTAGAAAAAGCGCGAACAGGGCGGAAAACGGGCAGCTGACCAGTGCTGTAGATTGACGAGAGCTGATGAGTATAACTTGACAAAAATATTTCTGATTTGTTTTGCACAATTTTTGAAACGTTTTCAGATTAGCTATTCTATTTGCAAAATGATCTTCTGTTAGCAACATGGATCTCAAACTGCGTATCAGTCAAACTGCCCAGGTGTCTATCACGAGCAAGTTGACTCTCCTTATACTGGTTCAGTGGAACCTTAGCTTTTTCTAACTTTTTATTCGTATCAACCAGTTTTTGCTTCAGTATATCAGTTTGCACTTTTTGTGCTGTATTAGTCAAGTCCTTATCATTAATGACATCCACATTTGTTTGAGTCTTCATCAGGGTTTGTTTACTCAAACATTTTGAATTGTAATTTTTAATTTTGGTCAGATAAAAATTTGGTTATTCAATTTTCTTAACAATAGGAGTATATGTATTTTTACTCGATTATAGCTCTTTCAATCTGTTTAACTCCGCTTTCATTTCTATGACACTAGACATGATATTGTCAAGATTGACTTCAGCATCATTATCATGGTTTTCCAACGAGCTGTATTCTCCAACCAACTGAGCAGCATAATTTGCAGCATTTCCTTCGAGCTTATCATTTTGCCTTTAAGGTACAATTTTACCAGGCTGAACAAACTTGGGGGAACTTGTGCTGGCGTGGTGACATTCACCATTGACGTTGACTGCTGCCATCAGAACAGCTTCTCTGGTCTCAGGACTCAATGATTCCATATCTATTTTATGTTCAGATTCATCATTTTTATCAGTCGGACCAACTAGCATAAGGACTAGACCTGATCTTATAATCAGGCAGATGTCAGGAGCTGGAGAAATCATGTTTATGCCTAGTTCTTCAGCAATGATCTTGAGAAGTATTGTCAGTGTATTCAGGGCTGAATAGAGCACGAAAGATTTTAAATTCTTAGTACTTATTCAATATAATGTTCATCTTATATTCAAAAATTTGTATAAAATACTGCTTCAAATCATAAAGTACAAAAAAAGGATTTATCGCCTTTTTGTAGAATGCACCAATTCTATTTGAGATATATTATTACTAGAAAAACCGCACAGCAAGCCATTTCAAATTAATGTAGCTAATTGACATTCGAAAGCTTGAACACATAGCAATCTTCATGTCAAACAACATTAACGGCATGTGACACAGTCAAATACCTGCATTACCGACCTTACTTTTTCAATTTTCCAAATTTTTTTTTTAATCCAAGAACTTTGTTTGTAAATGAAATATAGGGCTGAAACTTCGGAAAATGTATAAGAAGACAATAAACTACGTTTACGTACTTTATTCCATGAGGAATTTCGCAAAAAATTACACAGGACCACAAAAAATGAGGGAAGGGTTCCTTAAACCAGATCAAGTGGATTACATGTTTTTTGGGTTGCTGAAACCGAATCCGAAACCTGTTTGGCCTCATCAGGTCATTGTTTTTTTTCTTACCTCATAAAACAGCTTGAAACTATAAAACCCAACAATATCAACCCTCAAGCCATATCACCCTATACCTTCAAAACCAGCCCTATCCGACTACTGAGAAAAGAAGTTGTCGCTTACAGGTTCCACTTCACGCGTGAACTAATCCGTCGGGCGGCGCGTCGATCGTCCTGTTCCAGAAAAGCATTGGTCTTATGGAAAAGTCAATAATTAATATTAAATAAAAACATTCCCGATCATTTCAGTTTGCAAAATTAAGACCAACAACTCTTTGATGGGTAATTGATATTTGAAAAATATAAAAGTCATTGAAAGCTAAAAGGATTATTGAAAAAACATTGTTTTAAAAGTGCTATATATCGCAGTATTCTCAAAATTTCATATAATGCAAGCAACATTTAAATACGTTGA
>CAKNXH010059809.1:3086-20492 GCA_932178445.1 Andricus quercusramuli | reverse complement strand
AATAATTACATAATGTTTTTTAAAAAAATAACTACTCCAAACAATGACAAACTATTACATTTCAATCAGAAAATACGATTATTTTTTAGATTTTTTGGAAATGAGTAATTGTTTAAATAAGTTACATTTGTTTAAACAATTAAAAATTGTTTAAAAAGTCATGGAAAATATTCAAATTGTCTATTTGTAATTATTTCTATGAAAAAGACGACGGAAATTGCTGAAAAGTTACAATAATACGTGAAAATGTACATTTTTGATATTTGGGTCATATTTGGGGCGTTGTGGGGAGGGGGGGGGGGGGGGGGGACGAGCGGAAGAGATGAAAAGAAAAGTTATTAGTATCCTTTTATTTAATAGGTACTCCTCTTCAATCCCTAAAATGTTTGGCACGTTTCGATCAAATCCTGAAGTATGAGTTCAATTTTTCGAAAATCCAAAATTTCCCCATGTTCATTAAATGGGATTTTGAAGTGCCCGGTGGCACGTGTTAAAATTCGAATTTCGAAAAAAATAGGGATTTTCTTTCTCCGGAAATGGAAACTTTTAGCGGGGGGACTTGCCCTGTAGCTCGAAAAGCGTTTTTTGGACCACCCTAGTGTCACATGCCCTTAAAACAATAATTTTACACAAATTTTAAATTATCTATATTAAAAATCGTGAATTTGTAATCGATAACATTCAAACTAATTATTCTCTTTCATAATCAATTTGAAATTTTATAAAATTATCTCGAGCTATTTTAATAACTCTTAAGTTGTTTTGGTTCTACATGATCATTTTTAATGTTTACGAAATTTTAAATGCTCTTCAATTTAAACAATCAAACTTCTATGCAAATATACATACATATACATATATACACACATACATATATGGACATATATAAAATATATACGGTGCCGTAAAAGTGTTTGACTTTCGAACATGGACGCGAGCATGCATCGTACGAGCTGAGCTTTTACCGACATGCGCGCGCGCTTGATCGAAGTTCAACCGCTTTCTCTCTCTTCTTCCAACTGAAAAGAAAGTTTCGCGCCTTCGAGCACACACGTGAGCTTTCGGCGCCATGTTGTCTACCGGCGACTTTTCGCCGCATCATCTCCTATCTCTCGCACCCACGGACCTTGTCGTTCGGCATATATTTTTAACTCTATCACCTACCTCTCAAACTGAACACCTTAGGAATTGGATTGACTGTTGGCCCTCCCCACGTGGAAACTGCTTCCGCCATCCTATCAGCAAGAAAAACCCTTTTTGCGTTTTCACGGGAAAATCCCGCATTTCCTTCCAGCACACTCTCGAACTTCTGCTTTCAAAACTCACGAACCGAAAAACACTTTTCACTTTTCACATACGAACTTTCGAACTTGTCACAAACTTTCATAACTTCCGTAAATTCGAAAGAAAAGAAAGATTTCTCAAAACCTCTCACTCCGTTGCGCAGTGGAAGCGTGCTGGGCCCATAACCTGATGAAATCTAAAGTTGCAGAGCAATCTAGAGTGAGGGGCTCTGAGGGTTTCTTCAATAAAACACTATTTATCCATTTTAAAAATCACTAGTATATATTCTATCAAACTATACTTTTAATGAACTTTCAAACTATCAACTCTACAAACTATCAATTAGCAACTCTCAACGTGCATGCACTATGGAGGCGTGACGAGAACTAAAAACTCCTCCGACAAAAGACTAGAGGATAGTAGAAAAGGCGCGAACAGGGCGGAAAACGGGCGCCCCCCTCTCTCATCTCTCTTGCAGCTAAACAGTGCTTAGATTGACGAGGGCTGATGAGTATAACTTGACAAAAATATTTCTGATTTGTTTTGCACAATTTTTGAAACGTTTGTAAATATTATCTTAAGAGTAATTTGTGAACATGAAAACCCCCCTCAAGCTCTACATTATTTCTAAATGTTTGTAAAACCTCTGAACCTTCAAGATGTCCCTTAAAATGATTTCAATTTGTCCTACAACTTTTTAATAATCCTACAGTATTAAAAACTCATCTCAAAGTCTTCCAGATTCGTTTTGCACAATTTTTAAAACGTTTGAGAATATTCTCCTAAAATTAATTAATCCAAATGAAGAACCGTTTTAAATTTAATTTTCCTAAAAATATTAGGAATACTTATACGTTCTCTGCAAGCCTTACAAAATTGTTAAAAAGTATCTCAATTTTGTGTTCGAAACTTGATAAATCCACATTTTCTTTTGAACAATTTCAAACCTTTTCAAGTTCTAAATTATTGTTGAATATTTTTAAAACCTCCAAACCTTCAATATGTCTCTTAAAATGAAAATGATTTCACTTTGTCCTACAATTTTTTAATAATTGTGCGACATTCAGAGACGTGCCTTACAATCTTCCAAGTTTCTTTCCCAGAATTCATAGGAAATTTTCGTGCTCTGGAAACCTCAAGATATGTTTAAAGTAGTCCGGCTATTGGATCGATCAGTTGAAAAATCATCGAAACTTTTTTTTTTGTAAGGAGAAATATGTCCTCTTTTACATAATGCCTTTGCTAGGGACCCTTTCCAGGTTAAAATTTGAAATATCATTGTTTAAAGTTGTGTCAAAAAACATGGAATTTTATGGAGAGACCTTTCGCGGGCTCCAAAGATGGTTAATTTTGGCTCTAAAACACGTTGAATATTGTTAAGAAAAATGTTTTGGAGACAGAAAATATAATTTGAAATTTGAATTAGTGCTCATTTGTACTTACTTCCAGTGTATTTGAGCTTATTTTTAGCAAAACATACAGAGGTAAAATATGACAAGAGCGGTGAGGCGTTGACTAAAGTTGGCAGCATAGCTTCTGTTGGACTCAGGAATAGCGCGAAATTTTAAATAATGATTTACGCTGCCAACTACTGAGCGTGTAAAGTGACCATGAATATTTTATTTATACTGATCAGCAATCGTTTGAAGTTGTTTGCAACGTTTTCGAATTTTCTCTTCAAATTTATTTTTTGAAATAAAAAATCATTTTATATTTTCCCACGAATCTGAAGACAATTTTTCATTTTTTTAAACATATAAAAATTCTGAAAAAACTTCTTTTTTCGAAATTTTCAAAAATCGACACTTTTCAATTCTTTGAAGTATAAGATAGTACAGAAAATCCGTAATGGTTATTAATAGATAAAGTAACTTAATAAATAGAATTTAATAAATAGTATAAATAGAAATGAATAAATAGTAGAATATTTCCAAGATTTGTGCTCAACAAATATAAATCCACGCGATCATTTGTGATCCTCGAAATTGAAGAATGTATCAATATGTTATAGTCAAAGTAAAAAATCAGTTATTGTCGACAAGTCCTAGCCAATGTCGACATCCACTGCTGGCGTCAGTCAATGTCACTTTGCTTCAGTTGGTCAGAGCTGGGGTCAATTAGAGGAGGCAAGTGCCTAACTCTATGATTCATTTTGGTTTGTACTTTAGACCTCATAGAATTTTTTTTTGCCTTTGGTCTTAACAACTTTGATTCATTATTGATCAGGTATGTGAAAGTATCCTGCAATGATACTTTACTATATATTGTTTATACTTCCCGATGACAAATTGACAACACTTCCTACATGTTTACAAAAAATTTGATAAAAAAATTCACCAATTGGATATTTTTCAGTTAATAGACTCAATTTTTTATGGAATCCAAGGTTTCTTTGATCTGATAATTTGCAAATTGACAACAACTATTAATTGTTTAAATAATGGTCATTAACAAATGTTGAAACAGATAGAGACTTTTGCTCATCAATTTATCTATATTACTATAAACAATTATGTCTATTATTCCGAAGTACTAGAAATTATTGCGAGATAACTCTAACATTGATCAAGGACATTTTTTGATAAATTTGAAAAAATTTAAAAATGGCAATTCTGAAAAATAAGAGAAAAACCTTAACTTTTTTGTTTAATATAACATTTTTTTCCAAAAACTGAACACAAATCTGTTGGAGTAATCATAGGAGGCGCCTGCCTCCCCTAATTGCCCCCAGCTCCGACGAATTGAAGCAAAGTGACATTGACCGCTGGGCTTTAGTCATTGTGGACAATGACCGGTGGATGTTGGAAACTTCCTAACTTTAGTTTCTGGATAGACATTAACTAGTCAATGTCGACAATGACCGACGCCAGCAGTCAACGTCGATAGTGACTAGGAATTGTCGACGATGACTGATTTCCGACATTGACTGTAACAAATACATTTGTCTCGACATTTGTAAATTATATTATTCGAAGTAATCTTAAATAAAAAATATTACAAATTGAGCAATTAAAATATGTTTAAACCAGAGACTTGTTTCATTAGACAGTAATTGTTATTTATATATGAAAGTGCTACACTTATTTTCGCAAATTAACAATGTGAAAAAGGAAAAAATTACACTTGTAAAGTTGAAACTTTAAATGTAGGATGCAGCACTCTGAAACTTTAACGATTCAATCGAAGTTGTTCTATTCAAAACTATTCAGCTTCAAATTGTTCAGTATCTGATTAATACTTGCTCCTTTTCAATGAAAAGTCAAATACTGCCAAATATTGAAAAGATTCTTTTTTATTTTAAATTGCATGAGATACTGCAAACTTGGGCAATATTTGATTGAATTGGATCTGAAATTGAATTGAACTATGAATATTTTCATTTCAGATTATTTGAAGGTTGAAAATAGGTTCTAAAGTAGCAATTGGATGTTTAAAATCGTTTCACTAGAAAGCCTAAGGCTTTCGAATTGAAACAGTGTTACATCCTATAAACTGTTTAATTCTTGACAGATTCACTATTTAGAATCGTCTTGTAAAATCAATTATTGTTCAATTTTCAATACTTGGAATACAGCTCAATTTGAGAAATCATTAACTAATTTATATCCATAGTTTAACAGCTTCAGACGTTATTTATGGTACTACGTAGAAGTGAATTCCTTCATTTATAGGAGACTGAGTTATAGTCCGGGAGCGAACGACATTTTTCATGTGTCATTTTCCACCAGTTGAAACTTTTCATATCGTCTGCCTCTCCCCCTCCCCCCGAAGATTGGAGCCTATTTTTTCATTGACATTAGTTAAAAATGGATAACTTTTGCATGATATTTTACCGTTATTCAATGAAAGGCACTCGAAAATCCACTGGCCAGACGTTTTGTCCTTCAAGAATCTGTTATTCTTATTTATTACCCTGCCGATTGAATGGCACTGCCCAGTGCCGTTTCAGTGCTGCTCGTTCAAGAGGATTTATCAACGTTATAAAACGGTATTTCAGTTTCCGGCCGCACGGTTGAATATTTTTGTCTGATATTTTGCATACCTTATCTAAATATTGGTCTGTTTTGCTGTGAAGTTTCCGTTTTTTTTTAAATGTTTATATTTGACGTTATAAACAAAAAGAAAAGAACAATAGAAAAAAATGCAGTGACGCTCAGTACTAGCTGAGTGTGTATTTTTGAGGCCTGGGCAATCGACCCCCGTCAAATTTACTAGGCAGACTCCCTGGATCGCGAGCGGAGACTCTGGAGCGCGTCGAATTACCCGAAACGAATCACCCTTTCATTGTTATGAGATGCAGGTCGGTTAAAAAAACTGAAATTATGAAAGCATCGCGTGATTCAATTTTAATTAGCAGAAATAGTTTATTCATATAATTTTAAGAAAATGAAAAGAAGATTAATGAAAATCGGTTAATATTTGCAGTATTAATAGAAATGTTGAAGTGCACACGATAGTATACCAAGATACACCGTACTGTGAGAGGAAACGCTTTTTTTTCGTTCAAAAGGTCTACACAGTCTTCTATTTTGCCCCAATACGCAATTATTTTTTGTTTTTTAAATTGAAGAGCTCTAAATTTCCAAGAGCATCTTAGTCAGAGATTGTTGCATTTTCATTTGTTTATTTATTATATGTTCACTCGAAGTATGAGAAAATCGAGATTTTCCACAAAATCATGATTTACTCTACAATAGCGGTATGCATATAATGAAAATCATCTGAAATCGACGCAAGAGTACTCCCAGAAAGCAAATAATTTGATTATTGTCTGTTTTAATTATTATAAACAAATGACATTAACAAACAGCCACATAGTGTAATTTTTGTTGAAGAAAATTTGTTTTTGGATGAATATGCCTGAAATTATAGTGAGAGTGACTCTCAGTCACAATTTTTATGAAACATCAAAAATTGTGAATGTTGTACACAATTTTTTGCAAAAAATTTGGAATTTGTGGTTTTTTCTATTTCGGTTCTTCCTTTATTATCTGAAATTATGTAGATATTCGAAAAAGTGATATACGTTTGATGATGTGTGTTCAAATACAACAATTGTTGATTTTGTAAAGAAATTAAATAAGTAAATATAAATCTTTGTCCTGGAAAATAATCTTTTTGCACTGAAACTGCTTCGAATGTTTGTGAGAGAGATTTACAGTAACTGTTTCTATGTAAAATTCACAATAAACAGTTGTTATTATTTCATTTCAAATATTACAGTGCGTAGGTATTTAACAATATTGTAATGTTTATTGAAAAAAGTTTGTTCTTCTCTAACAACAGTTTGAATTATCGTGAGAGTGATTGTCAGCAACAATTTCTATAAAACATTTAACACAATTTTGTTTGAAAATTGTAGAATTTGTGCTTTTTCAATTTCGTATTTTCCTTTATCATTTGAATTGCTGCAGATATTATTGAAAAGAAAATAGGTTTAATTATATTATATTTGTTAAAATACAAATCCTAAACAAATGAAATAAGTAAATACAAAACTGTGCTTTTTCGGCATGCAAAATACTTTTTCTTGCACTGAAATGGCTTCAAATTTTTGTTAATGTCATTTGTTTATAACAAATGGAACAGACAATAATCAAATTATTTGCATTCTGGGAGTACTCTTGCGTCGATTTAAGATGATTTTCATTACATATAATAAATAAACAAATGAAAATGCAACAATCTCTGACTAAGGTGCTCTTGGAAATTTAGAGCTCTTCAATTTAAAAAACAAAAAATAATTGCGTATTGGGGCAAAATAGAAGACTGTGTATACCTTTTGAACGAAAAAAATGCGCTTCCTCCCACAGTGTGGTGTATCTTGGTATACTATCGTGTGCACTTCAAAATTTCTATTATTACTGCAAATATTAACCGATTTTCATGAAAATTTTTCTCACTTTCGTGAAATTATATGAATAAGCTATTTCTGCTCATTAGAATTGAATCACGCAATGCTTTCATAATTTCAGTTTTTTTTAACAGGCCTGCATCTCATAACAATGAAAGGGTGATTCGTTTCGGGTAATTCGACGCGCTCCGGATTCTCCGCTCACGATCCAGGGAGTCTGCCTCGTACATTTGACGGAGGTCGATTGCCCAGGCCTCGAAAATACACACTCAGCTAGTACTCAGCGTCACTGCATTTTTTTCTATTGTTCTTTTCTTTTTGTTCATAACGTAAAATGTAAAGATTTTTTCGAAAAACCGAAACTTCACAGTAAAACAGACCAATATTTACATGAGGTATGCAAAATATCGGACAAAAATATCCAATCGTGCGGCCTGAAATTGAAATACGGTTTTATAACGCTGATAAATCCCCTTAGAGCTACTCAGAATCCAGTTTTAAACGCCTGCAGAAGTTCCCTTTATACCTGCAACTAGGCTACCAAGTAGACCAGCTTAAAGGGATAAAAAATTAAAAACTGTAAAATTTGGAAATTACCGCTGAGAAAGTTAGAAATTCAGAAACTTCGGGTTTCAATAATTTCAGATATCTAACTTTTTTTAGAGTTTGAAAATTGGAATGGTTGTAATATATCTCGTAAATGGAACGAGATACGCCAAAAGAGACATTTTTTAATTCAACTCCAGAATAGTATATTAGTATATAATTATTACTAATGGGCCCAAGTGGGGAACCACACATAACAATTTTGTGAGGCTCCTCACTTGGGGTGATCGCCAGAGAGATTGATCAGCAACCTGAGTCGGAGCAGTGTTGCGGAGTGAACGAGTCATTTATATAAATAACACGAGAACTCCAGATCAATCTAAATCATCTATACCTAACACCTATATACCCATCTACCCTATACCCATACACCGATCTACCTCATACCCATATACCTATTTCACTACTTTCCAACCGAGCAAGTCACGCCTACCCCGAAAGGGAAATGGCCTAATGGTATAATATATATATATATATATATATATATATATATAATGAGAAAAAACGTGAATTAAAAAAAAAGTATTAATAATTTGAAGAAAATTTCAAAAAGGGATTCGGGTTGGTGGCGGTTAATTACTATTAATCACTCGGCCCGCCGGTACGTGACGAATACAATAGGACCATTATACAGGGTGTCCACGCCAGGGCTTACCGAAAATTATGCAACCCGTCTTACAAGCCAATGCTATTCTTGTGGCCGTGTATAGGGGGTTGCATACTTTTTGGTAAGCCTTGGCGTGGACATCCTGTTTGACCTGTATGACCTGTATGACGTTTAGGTGTCGAAATCAACACAAACAGTCACTGAAATGGCACTGGCAGCCCAATGGCGTTTCAGTGCCGTTTTATAGGCAAGGTATTATAGAAAGTAGTACAGGAAAATTATTTTAGGAAAAATAGTCTACGAATAAATAATATAGAAACATGGAAAGGATTCGGCCAATATTATAATTTCAAAGGGGTTAAAAACTAGTGAAGTCAGATGTGTACACTTTTACTGAAGTCACTGGTTTGAATTCACTTTAAGTCAACACTGTCAAAAGGGTAGGTTGATTTTTAAGCGTTTATAATATTAATAATTCAATTCTAATTTCTTTATTATCTACATTTTAAGAGAAAATAAACATTTTATAACCCAACAATAAAATATGCAATGTAAATCATTGTAAAAGTGATTTGAAAAACTACTAATTTATTACAAAATAAACCACAGTGACATTTTTGCGCAAGGAAACAATTATGTCAATTACTAGCAATTAATTATATATTTAAATACATACAGGGTGTTCATGTATTCAAAATACATATTTATATTTTCTTATGCCTTGTGGAAAACTGAATAGAAAATTATCAATAAAAGAATTTGATTAAATGCTTAATTACCGAGTAATTAGCAATTAAAGATTAACCAATCAAAAAAATGCGTTAGATAGCCGACAGTCCATGTGCCATCGCTGAGGGTGTATGAGAATACAAGTTCAGATTGTGAATTTCCCCTCCGTTTATTTTTGTAGGCGGTTTTGACACTTTGGTGCAACTTCACACTCAAACGAGATTAGAAAATTAAAAAGTATCTTTTTCATAGCATTCAAATTAGAAAACATTGCTCGACGAGTTAATTACCTTACACTTAAAGTAGTCCGGCTACTGGAAAAGCTAGTCAAAGCTATGTCCATTATTTTGTCTGAAATTCGGAATTTAATCCAAAATTTTGCCAGCTCATCAATTAATATAAATAAAATACTTTTAAAATAATAATAGAATGTAAATTAAATGTTGGTTTGACTCGATACTAGTCGACGTCATTTTTCACGCTCAGCAGTTGGCAGCGTAACCACATGTCGAGAAAGTAAACATGACCTGCAATTAACCGCCAACAAAATCATTATTTAGAATTTCGCGGGCTTCCCGATTCCAGCAAAAGCTGTACTGCCAACCTTAGTCAACGCCACACCGTTATCGTCATATTTTACCTCTGTACGTTTTGCTAAAATTAAGCTCAAATACCCTGAAAGCAAGTACAAATGAGCAATAATTAAAATTTCACATGATATTTTCTGTCTCCAAAACAGTTTTCCTGATAATATTCAACGTGTTTCAAAGCCAAAATTAACCATTTTTGGAGCTCGCGAAAGGCCTCTCCAGAAGATCCCATGTTTTTTTACACGTCTTTAAACAGCGATAATTCAAATTTTAACCTGGAAAGGGCCCCTAAAAAGGCATTATGTGAAATAGGTCATATGTCTCCGTCAGAAAAAACTGATTTTGATGATTTTTCATCTGACCGATCCAATAACCGGACTACTTTCAAATGCGTGCGTTGTTTGAAATCTGCAGAATCTTCCTGAATTCGTAGCATTCCGAAGAATTCTCCCGAGTTTTGATTCTCCCTCTTTAACAGTTTTCAATTACCCTGAACGCTTTTGAATACATTGAATTATTTGGAATTTAAAGACTTTTAAATACGAAGTGTATACACTGTCGGTAGCGGTAAGAAACATTGTAGTTACCGGAAAAAAAATTACCGGTACCAACCATTTTTTTCACAGGTTTTTGAATTTAAGGAATTCATGGAATTCAAGGAATTCACGAAATTCAAGGATTTCGTGGAATTCAAGGAATTAATGAAATTCAAGCAATTCACAGAATTCAAGAAATTGACGCAATTCTTGGAATTCATGGAATTCCAATAATTCTTGGAATTCACGAAATTCAAAGAATTCGTGGAATTCAAAATGTCGGTACAGGTGAAAAAAAAATTGTCGGTAACGGTAAAAAAAATTACCTGTACCGACAATTTTTTCACCGGCTTTTGAACCGTACATGAAATTCAAGGAATTCACGAAAATCATGAAATTGACAGAATTCAAGGAATTCACGGAATTCAGGGAGTTAACGAAATTCACCACATGCAACAGCTCGTGGTGGTTGGATGGTGCCCCTGTGACTGGACACAGAAATAATTATGATCAAAGTCCCATCCCTGCATCTCTCTGATCCGTCTTCTGTGATTATCACAGAAATAAGTTCAGTTCAGCCTCTTGTCTCCGAAAGTTGAAAATGGCCCATGTTTTGAAAACGGCCATGCGGCGCCGCTAGTAGTAACTTTGTTCGACTTGTTTTGACGGTTATATGGGTTTCGTCATTTAGAGCCGTTACAAACTTTTAAAAATGTAACAATAAAACGGTTTTTATGGAATTATTATAAAAATGGTTCGATGAAGTTTTTTATTAGTGGTTTTATGTTTGTTTATCGCATTAATTATGCCGATGTGTATTGCTCCGGGTTGCAAATCTGGCTACAAAACTGAACTCCTAGAGCTCGAAGATCCCGAATATGAAAAAATTCATTTTTTCGTCGTTCCTATTATATAACTTTTATTGAAATAACTATTATAGCTTTATGGTAAAAAGCTTAAATTCGGAAAAATTTCATCGTGAAAGCTAGCCAGTTCGTTTACAGTAAACGTTTTTTAAAGGAAGACATTCTCTACGAGAAAATCCTAAAAGGTCCCGATGGCACTATTTTGGGAAAGGTCAGTAATTATATATTTACTAAAAAATCTAAATGACAATTTAAAGATAAAAAAAAAAAAAAAAATTGATTAGCATTTCGAACTAGAAAGTTCATTGCCTCACTACCCGATTCGGGTAGTGTTTCTAGGTGGATAAATACTACCAGTGTGGGTCCACCACACCCACGACGGGCCAACACCACGCAGTATTCCCCGAACGGTCACCCATCCAAGTACTAACCGCGCCCAACGCTACTTAACTTCAGTGATCTTACGGGAACTGGTGTTTTCAGCGTGGTATTGCCGTTGGCAATTTAAAGATAAAACGAAAGTAAATTCTTTTTTATTCAATAAACTATTTATTTATTTTTATAATTATATTTTGTTTCATTCCTTCATATTTTTCGTAATTTTTTAGTAGTAATTAATTTCTTTGCGAAATAATTCATAATATTTGTAAAATTATTGAAACCTTTGTGAAATCATTGAAATCTTTGTGCACTCTTTGAAATCTATCTGAAAATTTTGTGAAATAACTGAAATCTTTTAAATATATCCGAAATCTTTGCGAAATATTTGAAATCTTTGAAATCCTCAAAAAATCATTGGAATCTTTGCGAAAAATTTGAAATATATTAAAAATATCTGATAATATTGGCAAAATTATTGACATTTTTGTCAATTGTTTAGGAAATCATTTAAATCTTTGTGCACTCTTTGAAATCCATCTGAATTTTGCATGAAATATTTTTAATCTATCCGAAATCTTTGCAAAATATTGGAAATCTTTGAAATCCTCAAAAAATCATTGAAATCTTTGGAAATCTTTGCGAAAAATTTGAAATATATTTGAAATATCTGATAATATTGGTAAAATTATTGACATTTTTGTCAATTGTTTGGGAAATCATTTAAATGTTTGTGCACTCTTTGAAATCTATCTGAATTTTGTATGAAATATTTTTAATCTATCCGAAATCTTTGCGAAATATTTGAAATCTTTGAACTCTTTAGAAAATCATTGAAATCTTTGCGAAATATTTGAAAAGCTAAAATCTGATTCTAAATCGCAATTTATTATAAGACTTCGAAAAATAATTCTCAATTAATTTGAGCGTTGCCAAAGATGAAAATATTCGTCAATATCTTTCTTTAAGAGTGACTATACAAATGTTAGAATATTTTAGCTTCGTTACAAAGTTTATTTGATTTCAAACATATATCGCATTTGAGAGTTCGTTATTTGTAATAGAAAATAATGTTTCATGATGTATCTTATTATTTGTTTATAATATATATATATATATATATATATATATATATAATTATTATATTTGCTATATAGTCGCATTATATTGTAAAACAGCAATATAAAAAAATTAGATCTTCGTCACTACATTTTAATAAAAGTGTTTGAATATCCGGGGCCAATACAAAATAACAAAAAAATAAATAACAAAACCACAAATTAACGAGAAAATGCCGAAAATATAACTTAACGAATTATAAAACTGAACGAATCATAAATAAATGAATTGCGAAATTCCCATGAATATTTCAGTTCCTGAAATTTAAATTTGCCGAAAATAATTAATTAATTATTAATTAAATTGTTTGTTTTATTTATAATTTCATAATTTATTAGTTCAATTTGTATAATTCGTTGATTGTACAATCCGGCAATTTTATAATTCGGTCTCGAAGTCGGTCAATTTTAGTTTCGGATATTTTTATTTTCGGGATTTTATTTTTTGTCAATTAAGAATCTTGTTGTTATTTAGAATTTCATAATCCGATAATGCATATTTTCGACAATTTTTTTCATAAATTTGTGTATTCGTTATTTATTTTTTATAAGTTCCGAATATCCATGCAATTTTTTTGGTTTGAATTATGTCAATTATGCCGCTTTTCCTACATTAAACAAAATAATAAGTAAGTACATAAGTCTCATTTATTACATGACTCTATACTATATGAAGGAAAAATTATTTAGAATTGTTTTTCATATTTATTTTGTAACTTTTATACTTTTTTGCTATGGTGGTGCATGGTTTTGTAGAACAAAGTTACTACTGGCGCCGCCGACGGCCGTTTTCAAGTCTCATGACATATTTTTTACATTGGGCAGTACAGTGGAAGCACCCCCCTGGTTCAGTTCTACCCCTAACCTTTTCTAATTTTTTTTAGTATGCGAAGTGAACCAGCAAGATGGCCGATATTGAGGATCAAACAGTAGCATGGAACACATGGGAAAACATTAATTTTTCAATATTGTTGCCAGCAGTGTACGCTCTATCCCTAAAATGTGCTTTTTACTGGTACCGACAATCTTTTACCAGTACCGGCTTTGCATACAGAACCTTTTAAATACTGTGAATTGCTCCGAATTTTGGTATAATCATTGCAGTGCTCCTAATTCTTTCATAATTTGTCTATAGCTAGTCTACTGCTGAGCTAGCAGTGAATGAAAATGTACTTGTTAAGTGAATCCCGCAGAATTCTTACGAATTTGGTGTAATTCGCTTCAAAATGTTTTTTTATTAATTTAAAGAATTTTTAATACTTTTCAACCTATGAGAATACAGATTGAATTATGTGAAATTCAAAGATTTTTAAATTTTCCCAATTCCCCTGGATTCGCTGAATTCTACTCAATCCGCTATGGAAATACACAAGCGATAGTTTAGGAGAGGTAGAAAGACTCATAAGTCCTATAAATTCTTCCGAATTTTTTTGATTTCTAATAAAATCCTAGCACATTTTCTAATTATTTCCCAGTTAATCAAGTTAGAGAATCGGCGTATAGGCACGACTAAAGGAAGATGTACCCTTTATTTGAATTCAATACAATTCTATCAAATTCTGTAGAAATACATTCGATACTTTTGAATTGATCAAAAGATATTCGAATACTTTTCAAGCTACGATAATACATATTGAATTATTTGTAATTGAAAAACTCATAAATTTGACAAATTCATCTGAATTCTTCAGGATTCTACTAAAACTAAAGCCATAGCACTATTCCTAATTCTTTCCGAATTATTCAAGTTATTTCGACAGCTTAGCTACCACTGAATAAAGATGTAATCGTTATTTGAATTCTGCGGAATTCTCTCAAATTACCTATAATTCCCCTCAAAAGTTCTGAATACATTTGGAAAATTAAAAAAAAAACATTGAAGCAATTAGAACAAATATTGAATTCTTTGGAATTTAAAAACATTTAAAGTCCCTCTTCTTATAATTGAAAATAAGGAACTAGCTTTGATAGATATGTTCGATCGTCTTTTTCTCAAGTTTTTTAGTAGTTTTTTGACTGGAGAATCCAAACAAGCGTGTTTTTTTTACGGGAGACGTTCACGAACTTTCAGAAAAGTGTGAATTGTTCAAAATCCACGATCTTTGTTTTTATAAGCAAAAATAAATTTGGAAAATTTGGAGAATTTGAAAATCTTTGAATTTCAAATAATTTAATCGGTATTCTCATGGGTTGAAAAGTATTAAAAACTCTTTAAATTAACGTAAAACATTTTTAAGAGAATTCTACCAAATCCGTGAGAATTCAGCAAGATTTAATTAACAAGTACATCTTCATTCACTGCTAGCTTAGCAGTCGACTTTAACTAGACTAATTGTGGAAGAATTAGAAACACTGCAATGCTTGTATCGAAATTCGGAGAATTCGGGAAAATTCGAAGATACTTATAGTACTTAAAAGCTTGTGTATACAAAGCCGATACCGGTAAAGAAAATTGCCGTAACGATAAGAATATTTCGAGGGTAGACTAGTAACTAGACTGCAGGCAAAAATATTTCAATATAAATAAATATTTTAAATTATTTTTTCTTCCATGCGTTGAATGCTACTGTTTGATCCTCATTATCGGCCATCTTGCTAGTTGACGTCGCAGACTAAAGAAAAATTAAAAAAAGTTACGGGTGAAGTTTTTGAATTCCTTGAATTTCGTTAATTCTCTGAATTCCGTGATTTTTGTGAATTAAATTGATTCCACGAATTGTTTGAATTTCGCGAGTTCCGTGAATACCTTGAATTACACGAATTCCATGAATTGCGTGAGTTCCATCAATTCCTTAAATTCAGAAGTGTTCGGGGTAATTCTAAAATGATGAAGTAATTATTTCTACAAAACTCGGAGGAATTCTGCGGAATGCCGAGAATTCAGGTGGATTTGACAGATTTCAAACAACGCATGCATTTTAAGCATATAAGGTAATGAACTCGTTTAGCAATGTATTCTAATTTGCTTCCTAGAGAAAAGATACTTTTTAATTTTCGAATCTCGGTCAAGTATGAAGTTGCACCAGAGTCAAAACCTTCCACAAAAATAAACGAAGGGGAAATTATACGAGCTGAACTTGTATTCTCATACACTCCCAGCAATGGCACATGGACTGTCGGCTATCTAACGCATTTTTTTGATTGGTTAATCTTCAATTGCTAATTACTGGGTAATTATGCATTTAATTAAATTTTTTATTGATCATTTTCTATTGACT
Source organism: Andricus quercusramuli (assembly GCA_932178445.1). Classification (NCBI taxonomy): domain Eukaryota; kingdom Metazoa; phylum Arthropoda; class Insecta; order Hymenoptera; family Cynipidae; genus Andricus; species Andricus quercusramuli. The sequence goes on along the minus strand of CAKNXH010059809.1, from coordinate 4,706 downwards.
TTTTCACAAGGAATCTGAAAATATTAATATGTATTTTGAATACATGGTCACCCTGTATAATTGCTAAGTTCAATATCTGTCATCGGCAGGGTTGCAAGCATTGGTTATACACCAGAGCTTCGATCGATGCTCGCGTGACTGCAGGCGATATTAGCAATTCCTAGAATTGCTCGTCCATACAGTTTCTCAGGGGGCAGGGTGAGAGACGGTTGCGACTCCGCCTATGAGGGACGCATTCACTACTATTCAGTCAAGTAGATTGCGCAGTGTCATGCAAACGGTTCAGGCGGCCCTGCCTGTTTACGTTTCGCTGCTGGCGCTTTATGCACAAGGCCATTTTCAGGCAACCCCCGAGATTGGTCATCTATCGAAGCTCTGGTGTAATACCATTTGTTATACACAAATTAAATAAATATTAGTCCTAAAGTAAAACTAACTACTTCGCCAATACACTACCACACAAGTACTGAAATATGAGAGTACACGCAAAGCTTTCTGTTGTTACGTCGATCCATGAACCACCGCACCGCAGTATCCCTAATATATGTTGTGTCCACTACTGGAAATTGTGCGTATCAAATCCATGTCAAAGATTAGCTCTTGTTTACAAAATTTTGTACATAATATTGTTTCCGTATACTCACCTACTTTACAGTTATCTCGGTCACTTTCAGTACACTCCATTTTTTATTGTTTTCACTCAAAAATTTGAAGACAAACGACACATGCTACTATATTTTTCACCTGCCAAATACGTTACGGCTTAAAATTTAAAAGAGCCAATTTCTCTGGCGCCTTCTGTAGGCAGAAAACGTCGGCGTAAAGCAGAAACTCAAGCGAGTGAAGGGGATGGACAGATCTATTTATCTCTTTCACTCTCATGAGTTTCTGCTTTACGCCACCGTTTTCTGCCCACATGGGACGGCCCACGAGCGTCTCATTGCGCACAAGATACCGTGGGTATGTTCAAGACGACCACCCGTGTGAACCGCTGTGTGAACCAGAAAAGGGGGCGGGGTTTAGGGAAGTGTAGTGGAAGGTGTTGTTACGCTGAACAGCGCAAGGAAAGTTTGGCGCCAAGTGTGAATTGTGAAGGCGTGAATTTGAGGTTTTGTGATTTTGTCATTAATATTGAAATGGAAGAGCAGAAGAAGAAAGTTGTAATTGCTGCCATCGTATCAAGGCAATTATTTTTGTTAATCTAATTAATGAAATACATGTGTGCAGGATACAAAAGAAGAGAATAAAGTTTGAAAGTTAGGTTAAACTGTTGTAAAGAGTGGAATTGAACTGTATTATCAAAAGTATAAGATTAAAAGATTTACACAATTTAATTAAATACATTTTACGGAAAATTTTTAATTATAGCTTGAGTAAACACTTCAGGTAGAGTTGTACTTAGCCGGATAATTTAGTTTCGCCTATAGACGAAATCTGGCGTCCATACAATCAGATGTTTACACACTTCGTTTCAAAAATGATTAAAAATAATATGTGCATTATACCTCCTTCTATGAAAAATGTCAATAAAAGTTACTTTTAATGTAAAAAGTACTTTGGTTTGAAAAAATATAATAATTCACCCTAACCTACAATTAGAATTCAACTTATGTCCGATTT
>CAKNXH010059807.1:0-14847 GCA_932178445.1 Andricus quercusramuli | reverse complement strand
ATATATATATATATATATATATATGCATGCTATATAAATACATTTCAATTCACCTCCGAAAACGCAGTAATTGCATACATTTTTATGGAAATAATATCTCCATACAAATGAAAATGTAATCAGAGATTGAATCAGATCCTTTGATCAGACAATTTCTTCGAAATTTGTCGTGTTGACAGACAACGAAGACAGATAGCAAACGAAGTAAAAACCATTACTCCTCAATCAGTGAGTCGAAAAACATCGAATGTTGATGAATTTGGCGACACTTAATGTTCACATAGAACCCATACCTTCCATTTGAGATGAGAACGTCTTGATTAAAATGATCATAACAAAAAATTACAAATGATTTCATTATTTGCGAAAGACAATCTTGACAATGATGAAGTCGTTCTTTCACATATATGTGAGATAACAGCTACTTATGTATATATCTGTACTCTGATGATGCAATAAAATACTCCTATAGATACAGTTAATAACCGAATTATTCACTGAAGCGGGAATCACTTTTTGTTCTCCACTTTGCGAAAATGTGGATGGTCTGTACTTTTGTTTTCACTTTGGCGGTCATCGTTAATTCTATTGGTAAATATAATAATATAATATATCTGTAATTCTGATTATATTTCATATAATACATGCGGCGCATGGAAACTCCTGAGGAACACCTACAAGTTTATACGGTAGTCTCAGATGAGGTAGCGGTGGGGGGAGAGGGGCTTGTAAGACAGGGTAATCAAATGCAAATCACCGCGGTAACAGCTAGTATATTGTATATTATGTATGTATATTAAAAATTATTATCATATATTCATATCAATACATGCATTTTTGATATATTTATATACAGAAAATAAAAGTCAATAAAGAGAAAAAGCTCAAATAAAGTGTAAGCGTTATTTTCAAATGAGATTTTGTTTTAAAATATCAGTTCCTTGATATAACAATTTTTAACCCAAAATGAAACTAAAACTAACTAAAAGTGACTAACGTGTATTAATAATGTTTCAAATGTTTTTTTGAATTTAAAATATTTCAATGAAGTTTATAAGAATTCCAGAATAATTTGAGCAAATTCAGAATAAAACCCAAAAGTAAAACAATGAGCTGAGTTAAATTAAAATACAGTGAGCTTCACTCATTTTGAACCTGAAAGTTTGGACGCTCAACTCTTCTTTATAGAATTTTGATGCAGGTGCAATTCAATTCTTCATTCGGCTCATTTGAAATGATTGTTTGTTTAGTGTTATTTAACAGTGGAATATGAGCAAAAAAATTTGCCAAAGAACTGGATATATTAAAAATTGTTTATTTTATGGAGCTTTTCATACAGCAGAAAATTGTCTCCTGCTAGCAGGAGTCCTATTGGGGGACGTCATACTGGTTCTTCTTCTGCCAGCCAAAATTCACCTGACCCGACATCTCCTCAGGGGCCTCCACTTCATGCCAGATTCATTTCTCCTCTGGGGAGGCTTTCTTCAGATCGAGTATTTGGATGTACAACAGAAGAACTTGGATATGTTCGGCTCATTCCTTGCTCAAATCCAAACCAGCAATTTGAATTTCGAAGATACTTTATTCCTGCGGGTATGCCAATTGAATTTCGACTAGAACTGAAGAGATATGTGCGCGTGCCAAACCAAGAATATATTCTACTATCAACATCCAATGATGACATTTTTGCAATATTGGATGATAGTGGGATTCTTCGTGGAATTTACAGGAGAGATAAAAATACTTCGCAAATAAAAATAAATATGATAAATGGCGCAGTTGATAATTTGATTTCAGATGAAATAAGGGATTGTCCAGTAGGAAAAACTCCAGCAATCTTCTCAGGAAGTTTTATTAAAGCTTCTGCAAATTACGATTCACTAAAGTGTGGACAGAATCCCAATATCGAACGTAATCCCGGTTATTCTTCTGCCGGACAACAGTCACCTGACCGGAAATCTCCTCAGGAGCATCCACTTCATGCCAGATCCATTTCTCCTCTGGGCAGGCTTTCTTCAGATCGAGTATTTGAGTGTACAACAGAAGAACTTGGATATGTTCGGCTTATTCCTCGCACAAATCCAAACCAGCAATTTGAATTTTGAAGATACGTCATTCCTGTCGATTTGCCAGTTAGATTGTGACCAGAACGGAATAGGTATGTGCCTGTGCCAACCCAAGAATATATTGTGTTATCAACATCCAATGATGATATTTTTGCAATATTGGATGATAGTGGGATTCTTCGTGAAATTTATAGGGATTGTCCAGTAGGTAAAAGTCCAGCACTCTCCCCAGGAAGTTTTATTGAAGCTTCTGCAAATTACGATTCACTACAGTGTGAACGGAATCCCAATGTCGAAAGTAATCATAGTTCTTCTTCTTCTGCCAGACAATCTGGGTCTTCTGCGGGCAGGCCTTTTCCTCAAGAAGTACTTGGGCATGCAATTTCAAAACTTGGATATATTCGGCTTGTTCCCCAGGAAAATTCGAACCGGCGATTCGAATTCCGAAGATATGTTATTCCTACCGGTTTATAAATTAAATTGCGAGCAGGAAGTAGTACATTTTTGCCCGTGCTAAGCCGAGAATGTATTGTTTTATCAACATCCAGAGGAGTCGCTTTGGCAATACTGGAGTATACTGGACTTCTTCTTGGAATATATAAGGCAGATGGATATACTTCGAGAATAAAAATAAACATGATAAGCGCTGCAGTTGACGATATGACCGTAACTGAAATGAAAGAATGTCCTGTAGGCAGTCGTCACCCAATATTTCCACGTTGGTTTAAAGAAGTTGCTTCCAATGAAGATATTCTACAGTATTTGTATCATTGATTCAATAGAAAAAAAATAAACTAAGAGATGAGATTCTTTTTAATCCGTAGTCGAATCAAAATTAAATAAAAATATTTGAATGTGAATCTGTCATGGTTATCAGGGCTTCTTTTGTTTTATCTTTTGCTAATTTCCACGAGGCCATTCAATTTTTTTTTTAATATTCAAAATTCAGAGAGTTACATGATTTGGAGTATTCAGGCGCAAGTTTTTTGAAAACACCATATTGCCCTAACAGCTAACAGAATTTTCATTATTTTTCAAGATACAGTGTATAATTTATAGGGATATTCATTTTATAGTGCAGTTGCGTAGCCTCATTATCCACACACAACGACAGACACAGTGGGGCGAAATCGAATAACAATAGTTAACGATAAATTGTAGGACGCAGTTCTCAATTTATTTCTGAATCTGTTTTAAACAGAATATTTTTTCATTGCAAGCGAAAAATGATTCATAAGTAATATTATTTGTTATACAAAAATTATAATAACGGAAAAATTCTGAAAATATAATGCATGAAAGGTTTTAAAAGACGTTTTGACAACGTTGTTGAACTTTGAACCTAGCAGTTCAATTTCCAACCCAAAAAAACAGAACAAAACAAAAATCTCAACAAAGTTGTCTCAACTTCAACCAACAAAATTAAGTTTTGACAAGGATGTGTAATTTTCAACCAAATAATTGAATTAAAAAAAAGGAATTCTCAATAGAAAATTCAATAGTTACATTTTTAACAAAAAAGATAAATTGACAACAAGATTTTTTATCCCCTGCGTTAGTTTGAAGTAGTTTTTGAACGTTTTGTAAGGAATTTTAACAAATTTGATAGGATTCCGGTGGTTACAGAATATTCAAATTATTTTAAGTTATTTCAAGCGCTTTGCAAAGATTTTATATGATTTCTCGTTATTTCAGGCAGTTAAAATATCTCTTATGTTGCAAAGTTTTAAAGAGATTACAAAATTTTTTATTAAATTTTAAAGGATGATTTCATCATATTCTGAGGGATTTGAAAGGATTCGACCAGATTTTCTTGAATTTTATGAATAATGTTGATCAGATGATTCATTATATAAAAAAATATAACCTGACAGAAACTAGGTGTGAATTCGATCTCGAGTGTTTTCATTTTGTTTGTATTTATGATCATTTTTAAATCAATTAATAATATATATAATATAATAATAATTAAATTAAAAATTCACAAAATAATACCAGAAATTTTTCAATAGAAAGACAAATCAGACGAATCAAATTTTGTATCGAAAATGATAATTTTTCGAGATGAGAAAGGGATGTGAAAAGTTCTGTCGCACCCTATTCCTTTTCCAGCATTATGATTCCTTTATGAAAATTGTCAGAATTACTCTATTTGAAAATTTATGACCAAAAAGTCTTTACTATTCATGCCCTGGCCTGGTGATCGAGCCTGGGTCGAGCTAGAATGAAACGCTAAATCTGGCTGGGGCCTGGCTCGATCACCGAGCCTGGCCCAGGCTTAACCCTAGTTGAATATCGATTTCTAGCCATTTTATTGTAGGACTGTTTTTACGGGTCTCTAATGAAACTTCGAAAATGAGTAGGAATTTCTTTTATTTTAAATTAAGGATATTATATAAATGATGAAATGTGTAAAAAAATTATAAATTTGAGCGTTAATAGGAAGAAAATAACTGTAGATCCATTCGAAAATTTTAAAGTTCAAATAATTTAACAGTCGTCAACATTCGAAACCTTATTCGTCAATTTTTTGATTCCTAAATTTCCTATTTCCTCCCCAGTCTTTGGAATTGGCCAGTACAACCCCAATGTGAGAAAGCACCTCTTCTTCTGATGCGATGCATTTTTCAGATAACAGATCTGCAAAATGAAATATTTTCAAACAAAGTGTGAATAATATGCAAATATGCATTTATATTATATAATTTCCTTAGCCACAATATACTAAAATATAGGCTATGCACGTTTCATAAGCTTCGAAGAGTTCCTTCCCTGGTGTTTTTTTTCGCGGCACTGAATTGCAGTGAATCCATTTAAAATATGAAATAAGTATAGGTATGTCAATTTTTTTGTTCTCTACATAACTTATATTTGCATTAATTTTAATTTAAAAGACTAAAGTTAAAATAATGTAAGGAAAACTTACGAATCGTTTGCAGCATTCTTCATCGCTCCGTACTTTTTCATTGAAAGTTTGAAATTCCGTAAGAGTTTTGAAAGGAATATTCAAACTGTATTGTTGAGCAAAAGATCTATTCGCAGCGTGGTTAATGCCAACAATATTTTCAATCATATTCCTTAGAATGACTTGATTTTCTCTGACATCTTTAACATCTGCCCTCAAGAGTTTGATTTCTTTTAGCAGCATGTGCACTGAATAAAAAGAATTATATAGATTATTAAAGAAGTTTCATCTTCAGAAGATAAGTGGAATTGAAAATAATACAATAAAAATGTAAATTTTTTTTAACATTTATGTATTTTTATTTTCTTTTTTAATTTTGTTAACCTTATTTTATGCATTTATGTTAAAAATAATTTTTTGTTATTACTTGTGGCATTGGAGGTGTTATGAAATTTTTATTTAAAAAAAATCACAAACTCTTATTATTAATGACGTATAAAATTCCACGTAGAAAATAAATGCGTATATTATCACATTTTATAAATCATGGCGCAAAAGAGGCATGGTATATACTCTCATTTTGCCTTCAACTTTTAAATTTAATGACAATTTAACCATTTTAAATTTAATTTCATTAAGACTACCTTCAATAACTCCTTCGTCTGTTTTTTCTCGAAGTTCCCACATGTACAAATCGTTTGAATCAGTTGGGAATAAAAACATGGATCTTTTCACCTTCCATTGATTACATTCAATTTTTACTCCGTCTAGTGTATGAATAATTCTATTTATTTTCATAAGAGTTTTGTCCCGCAGCATAACAAAATTGTCTGGAGATTTTGTTGTGAAAATACAATCTCTATACTTGACCTTCAATACATCATTATCTATGGACTTCAATATTTGAATCCGTATAGGTCTTTGTAGCTTTGGAGGATTTATCTTTGAGAGTTCATGAAGTCTCCGACAAATCTGAGCTAACGGACGATTCGCTGAACGAATTAAACTGGTTAATTTTCCGAGGAAGTTTTCAATAGGAAACGCGGTTATATAGCTGAAACTACATCCCATTGCTATAATATCATCGGCAGCGTGGATCACACAATGCAGGTTCATAACCTGTTTCATGAAATATAAAGTTTTTAATCCCAAAAAAAATCTTCTCAAGTAAATCTTTGCATATTCGTGATATTTTTTAATTAGTACTTCATTGCATAAAATTCTGCACGCCACATGTAAGAGCAAGAAGTTCTTAGAGCGATCAACGTTTATTATATTTAATAAAACTATCGGCCCACAATTATAAGGGGTTTTCTATGGCCTACCTAGAAATTTACCCGTTATATAAAAAATTATTTGAGAATTTGGTCGAATTACTTTTCCTGCATTATTGATTCTAAAAAAAAAAAAATAAAGAGATTCATTCATTCGGTTGACTCAAACAAGTATTTCTCGTCTCGATGGTCCTTCGACTTTATCTATTATTCATTTGTCCTTCAAACTTTAATTACCGAAATTATATTTTAAGAAGAATAAGAGCTAAGGGAGTAGGTTAAGACAATTCGAGGACCCTCAGGCCACGTGTATTCCTTCTTACATGATGTATATCCGTACTTTACTCAAAAATTTGAATATAAACAGTCAGTAGAAAATTACAAGGAACTGGCTCTTAACCGGAAGTTATTTGAAAACAAACAAAGAAACGTACAACTGCCCACAATCTTTCCATTTAATGATTTTCCGATCCCACAAAGAAGCTTTCAGGTTAGAAAAACTGGAGAACGCGAGAGTACAACCACGAAGTAGTATAAGGAGACCTCACTCCCATGCGGTCTTTGGAAAATTCGGACGCGCACATTAGAATTTAGTTCGTTTGCATCGCTCGCGGCGCCTCTTGCGGAAAAGCGTTGAAATACATGATTTACAAATGGCGGCACCAATGGTGTGAGCCAGTGTGAGCCGGGGAAAACAAACGCACACATGCTTGTCACGAAACATAGTTTTTACGAATGTGTATGCCTGTACGTATGTAGATCTATATGTATGTATGCATGTTTCCGCAAGAGGCGCTACGAGCGATGCAAACTAACTTAATCCGAATCCACACGTTCAAATTTTCCGGGAGTGGGGTCTCCTTATACTACTTCCTGAGTACAACGTACGCGGGAGATTTCACTTTGCAAGAGAAAGAGAAAATGTCGGAAACAAAGAGAAGCACTCGCGGGAAACATTTAGAGGTTGCCGAAACTCCATGGTCTGAATGCTAGGCACGGGTCAACGGAATTCGTATTATATTTTGGTAGAGCAAAGGCCCTTTTCGATTATCGAGTTTGCCAAAATATCAAAAGATCATACCTGACTCTTTCCAGATTGCGATTTTATCTTGTTTAGTATTTTTGTGAAAAAGTTATTCTCTCCGGAAGCCTCATCGTCGGAGCTCGACATTTTAGTATTTTTATCAGAGTGACCGGTTAGACAATACAGCGACGTTTTTCGATAGTTCCAAGAGAAGGTCAGAACAAGAGTGTTCGACCAGAGGGGTTCCGGAAATACATTAGGATCGAAATTCCAGGATCGAAGTCGTGCCTAATGAGCATCGCCGCCGAGATCACGTTGGCAGATATCGCAGGCCAAGTGAGTTCGCAGACTCGTAATTTTTCGGGAGTGCACCCTGGGCTATGATTATGATTAAAATACCTGAGCCTTCGGAATACAGTTGGCCGATACAAATTACATACAAAAATTAACAAATACATAAAGAAGCCGTTTTGGTGGCACTCCGGTGAGAGAGATTGATAAGGAAGAGACTTTACTCTTTCTATGTGGGGTCGGGGCCCCATGCCCGCTTGCGACTCTGCTAAACGATGGTATCGGTCGTCCGTACGGTGGTGGCCTCTGGTTTGAACGGGATAAGGTTCCCGTATTCAAGTTAGTAATTTGCCGATCCGGCAGAATTTCGTCCTATCTCCAGATACAATGAATTTCGTAGGTGGATAAGGCTCCGAGAGGGTATGAAAGAATAAAAATAAATAAAATAAATAAATAGTATAATACGAGGCCCTGAGTGTTTCCTGGTGGTTTCATTGCTGAGGTGTGGACCGTTGATCTGACTGATTATAAATACGAACACAGTGGAAACACTTGAGATCGATTCGACAGATATTTTTATTTATTTATGATTCATTATTGTAATTTAAAAAACGGAAAAACACAGAATAAACATAAAATACGTGTTTAGCCGACGGCTACGTTACTTTCGAGGGGAGTACAGATTGACGTCGGGTGGGGTATCGGGTTTGCAACCCGGCCTCAGAACACGGAAGTCTACACGGAGAAATGCAAACACCATTGATTATTGCGTTTGACACGACTCATAGGTGTTTTTCTTGGAAAAAGCGTATTAACACCACTGCACGCTGCATACGCACGATTCATTAGTGTACACAGTGGCCAGTGATATCTTACGCAATAAAAATCGAAACACGACTCAGTCGTTCGTGCGCGCCATTGGAATACGTCTATGTATTAATAGTTAATGCGTACGCGGCACTCACCTGTGTGCAAAACAATAAAGAATCGCGCCGTCACGCATGAAACTTTCATGTTAAAAATATCTACAACCGCTGCGCGCATACTAATGAGTGTTGCGCGGTGCGGTCTTTGAAAAATCATGTACAGCTCGATGTTTTAACTTTACTTACCGTTAAAATTATGGTTTGAAAGCGAACAAAATAAAAGTAGCTGTCAGGCATGACTAATATGAACAATTGAACACAAATATTAGAAAAAACTATTTTAAGATCAGTATACCTTTACGCTCGAGTATTTCATTGTTTATGACTGTTTCAAACTGTAGTTTGAAACAGTTTTGAACAATGCGATACAATTAATTATACAATAAAAAAATGTAAAGCAATTACATAATATGTAGAATACTTGGAGGCAGCTATAAATATATTAATAGCAATAATCTATCAATATATTAATAGCTGTCTACATGTATTCTACATCATTGCTTTCAGTTGGTTTCATTGGCTTGAGGATGTATTTGAATATTCTAAACAGGGTCGAACTGCAAACATTCTACTGTTTAACTTTTTTTATTCGTTGCAAATGGTTTTAGTACTACTTTTTAATTCTTTTACACTGTTTCGATTTATTTTAAGTGTTTCAGCTGTTTTCAAGTGTTTTGTACAGTGCAGAACTATTTCGAACTTTTTTTTTGTTGGTGATTCTGATATCAATCTATTTAGACTACTAAATTTCGCAAGTAGAAAAAGAAAACGACCCAAAATATGTTTTTGTTTGTTTAAAATTACTTGAACTGCCTTAAAACAATTTTTCAACATACTCATTAATGCACAATATCAAAATTTACTATACTATACAAGGCTTTTGTCCAGAAATGGCACCTGTGGCCGCAGAGCCTTATGGTATAGTAATTTTTGCTACATAATTCTGTAAATTGTAACATGAATTAGATATTCCGATATAAAAACAAACACATTTATTGTAGTTGGCTACAAGAATTTTTCAAATGAAACAATCATTATTCAGGAGACCGATTATGGATGGAAACGATGCATTTTATCATCAATTCATATACAAATCATATAATAATTAACAAAATTGTGATATTCATCGTACCTGTCGATTACATATCTTGAATATTTAATCACGAATTTTGTCTCAAAGATAAAAGGTCTAAGTGAATTATAAGATTTTAAAATAAAACAGCGATATTTTTCTATCGAAGCATCAGTGACTTCGATGTTGATCATTTTTGACATCGATGTTCGACAACATCGATGTTTCACTTTCAATGTCCCATCACTACTTCATTCGAGCAACCGTTTTTGCAAAATTGCGGAGCATCAATGCCCGCACCACACTCGCTCATGTGTGCGCAGCGACTGTGTATGCTTTTCGCCCTAAATTCTTATGCGCTCCGGCATGATTCATTATTGTTTTGGACAGAGATGAGCGCCCAATGCACCCACTAACTATTAATGCATAGACTATGGCTCAAGAGCAGTTAACATCATGCTGGTTATTTCCAGAGTTACTTGGGGAGCCTCTCCTACTCTTCTCCTCACAGTGCAAAAAGGTTTATTCAGGGCCTGTCTGGAGTAAGGTGCTCCCCTCTGCTTGAGAACGAGCCAGACAGCCTTGAAAATGCTCGATCAGCTTCAATATGCGTCGTTGAGGGTAGCACTCGCGTGCATGAGTTCAACTCCTATCTCTATCCTATTGTCAGAGGCTGGGGAAGCTCCAATGTCGTTAAGGAGGGCTCCCCTTGCGAATAGATTCATTTTGAGGAACTTCCATTGGAGGAGGAGTCCTCTTACCGATAGGCTAATAACTTTGGCTTCAAAATCTTCATCTAAAAGGTTCAGGGTTCAGCCGCAGCGCTGTGGATTAATAATTGCCTTTAACAATATGTTCTCATTCATTCCCTCAGGGAAGCGACGTATACAAAGACACTTTTCGAGGAATTTGAATGCACGAGATATCCTGGGGCGATTCGAATATTCACTGATGGCTCGGTTAACCCTGTTTCGGGAGCTGTGGGTTGTGGTTTCTTTATCCCAGCTAGGAACCTAAGATATGGTGTGAGATTAAGGGACTACTCGACTTCCTTGACGGCTGAATTACAGGGTATCTTTCATGCCCTCATCCGAGTGTTGGGAGAGAAGTGGAAGGATGTTGTTATATTTACAGATTCCCAGGCACCACTTAGCGCTATCCGAGATAGATTTGCAAACCCCCTTGGACGCACTCTAGAACGTTTGGTAGGTAATGGGGCTTTTGCTGGCTGTTTAGGGATCTCGATCCGCTTCGCCTGGGTTCCATCCCACTCAGTCATAATAGGTAACGAGATCGCTGATGAGATAGCGAAAACAATTTCTGCACTCCCAATGACGGCTCTGGGAGAGTACTTTGGGGGGATGTTCGCGAGATATGCCAACGCGATTCCGCTGATTGGGTGGCATTATGCTGGCCTTATGGAAGGACTGATGGCTCAAGAGCTGATTATTTTAGTTACGTTCCGGTCAAAACCCCAAGAGCATGGTTTCAAGGCTACAGGCTCCCAAGACGCTACATCCACGGAAGATCATTTCATAAGAGTGGCCTGGAATATCTCGGAGGGATGCGAATGTGGTGCCGAGCTGAAGGATCTTACGCATCTCATACATCAGTGTCGTTTGCTCGCATAAGGCCGGCCCGGGCTACTTAGGTATATTAACCGAGTTTCCCCGGGCCTGCCTTCGGAGCTCTTTAATTTTAAGGATCTAATATTAAATTCCACTGTAGAGTCGGTGGATGCGCTGGGTCGTTTTTTTGGGGCGGAATGAAAATCTCATACTATAACTTCGACCGGGTAATGTCCTGCTTGGGCGGTCCCTCCCCTCTCTTCCATATCTTTTCCGTGAACTGGAAGTGACGGAGTGCCACTGGGACGCCATTGTGGTTGGATCGACACAACCTGAAGAGTAGTGGTTCTTTGTTAGCAGGACTCAAAGTACGACGTTCGATCAAGAAGAAGAAATCTGAGTGATTCATTAATGGTGCTTATTGGATTAATTGGAATATACTGGATTATTTAATACGTATTTGAATACAGAATTTTGATTGGAACATGGCTATCTAAATCAAGACGCCACAAAGAACGAAAGAAAAAAAAGAAGACTCAGTCATGTTTTGATTATTGTTGCGTAGGTGCCACTGGCCACTGCATAAAACGCTAATGAACCGTGCGTACGCAGCATTCAATTGAGTTCCGCGATTTTTTTTCCAGCAAACACCAACCATTGGTGATTGGGTTTCTCCGTGTAGTATGGGTTGAAAACGCAAACAACCCCGAAAGTTTATTTCGAAAATTACAAAAATTTCTGGGAAATCAGGAAAATTACAAAAAATTTTATTTTCTACTCATTATATACATTGTAAGTTGACAAAAACTAAACGTGTTCATACTTTTCATTCAGTGAATACATTTTAAATAATCCGGAAAAGCTGTGCTATCTACGAACGTTTTTTGAAATAATCGGTATAGAGCTATTTTTCAATGAAAGAATCTAAAATTATGGACATTGAAATTACATTCTGAAGATTTCTTTACTTTGCAAATATTTTTTTCATAATCAAAACGTGGTGCATGTAAAATTAAAATAGTTTATAAAAAAATTATACTTGGTTCATTATAAAAAAAATCGATAAACAATATCAAATGATTTCCTCATATTAATTCGTGTAATAATGAAGCCTCGGAAGAGATAAAATTGGAGGAATGAAGATATCTGTTTCCTAGAACCTTTGTTTAAAATATGAGCGTATGCCCATATAATGGTTCAGATATTGTTTTTTGTTCTATAACATACAGGTATTATTATTATTATTATTATACCATTAAGCCATTTCCCTTTCGGGGTAGGCGTGACTTGCTCGGTTGGGGAATAGTAAACAGGTGAATAGGTATAGAGTAGGTTGGTATATGGGCATAAGGTATATAGGAGTTTTATAGGTGTTAGGGATAGGTGTTTTAGATCGATCTGGAATTCTCGTGTCATTTATTTAGATGACACGTTCATTCCGCAACACTGCTCCGACCCAGGTTGCTGATCAATCTCTCTAGCGATCACCCCAAGTGAGGAACCTCACAAAATTGTTATGTATGGTTCCCCACTTGGGCCCATTAGTATCCAAAGTCTCTGTTTCAGGCGCCATTCACACTATTGTCACATTTCTGTCCTGGCATACTACTCTAGCTTCCTTCACGTCCATGCATTTCTTCACGCAAGCTCTTCTGTTCCTATGGCTTCTTACGTCTCTTCGGATTAATGTCTCATTCACAGATTCTGACCATTCTTTCGGCGGTCTACCTCTGGGCATTCTACCATTTACTTTACCTTTATACACTTGCTTCGTCAGTCGTTCATCTTTCATTCTTTCAAGATGTCCGAACCACCTTAGCTGATTTCTTTCCCATATGTCAACTAGTGTCTCTTGTGTACCACATTCTTTGAGGATTGTCTCATTTCTGACTTTGTCCATCAGTGTTTTCCCGCATATTATGCGGAGAGGTTTCATGCCGATCGCGTTGATTTTGCTCCTGTCCTTTTCTTGACAGGTCCATGTCTCGCTACCGTATAGTACAGTTGGTACGAAGATAGAGTTATGTATGGCCATTTTAGCTTTTTTTGATATGTTTTTATTTCTGAGGATGGATCCTGCTCTACCGATAACCTGCTTACCCTTATTTATTCGCCTATCTAACTCCCCATCTATTTTTCCGTCGCTAGTGAATAGGCTACCCAGATATACGTACTTGTCAACTTGTTCTAATCCCTCACCATTTAGGACAATGTTGCACATTGTTTTCTCGCTTTTTCCCTCAAACACCATGATTTTCGTTTTATTCACGTTAATTTTGAGGCCCATGTTCTCCATGCTTGTATTTAGTTTATTCAACATTCTTTGCAAGTCCTCGATTGATTCTGCCATAAGAATCTTGTCATCTGCGAAAGCTAACCCACGTACCTTGACGGTTTCGAGATTTACACCTTCTTCGTCGAAGAGGGCAGTTCTTAGACATTTATCCATGAATATGATAAATAGCCACGAGGACATAACGCATCCTTGCTTCACCCCTTGCATAATATCGAACCAGTCGCTCAGTTTCCCATTTACCCTTACACTCGCTTTACTGCATAAACCAGAAATCCTCCATGAAACTTCATTGTTGAATAAATAAGTAATTGAACATATGCGAAAGCCGCTAGGAATTAAAAAAATATATATATACCTGCAAGCTATATGAATGACTGAAACCGAAGTAAAAACCATTACTCCTCAATCAGTGAGTCGAAAAACTTCGAATCTTGACGCATTTGGCGACACTCAATTTTTACATAAAACCAATACCTTCCATTTGGGATGAGAATCTCCTGATCAAAATGATGATAATGAAAAATGTCAAGTGATATCATTATTTGCAAGAGACAGTCGTAACCCTGATAATGTCGTGATTGAACATATATCTGAGATAACTGCTACTTATGTACATATTTGTACTCTGATGATGCAATGAAATATTCCTTAGATTGCGAAAATGTGGATGGTCTGTACTTTCGTTTTCACTTTGGCGGTCATCGTCAATTCTATTGGTAAATATAATAATATAATACATCTGTAATTCTTATTATATTTCATTCAATACATGAATAAATACGGCTTCCCGTTAGCAAATGTCTTTGCTTCCTCATAGAGGAAGCATTAGTTATTTTTTTCTTCATTCTTTATTTTGGTCAATTCAAAAATAGAAATTTACCAAAAATGAAAAATTACAAAATAATACAAAAAATGTTTCAAATACAAAGAAAAGTCAGACAAATCAAATCTTGCGCTCGAAATAATAATTTTTTGAGCTGGAAAAGGGAAAGGAAAAGTTCTGTCGCACCCTATCCCTTTCCCAGCTTTATGATTTCTTCACAAAAATTGTCATAATATTACTCTATTTGAAAATTTATGATCAAAAAGTCTTTTCTATTCATATGTCAACTTTAAATTATGTCGATGAAAAAAGTTTTTCTGTTTGAAACTGATGATGCAGATATTATAAATGAGCAGAACTTCCCTAATCTTTAATAAAGTGTATTATTATTATTATAGATCAATCGATTTGCCCCGAATCAAGAGATTTTATCCGTTTTTGCATCAATTTTGAATTATGTTACTGAAAAAAGATTTACTATGAAAAACCGTGTTTTCAAATATTATGCAATTTCACAATTTTCATACTCTTCAATCAAATGCATTAATATTATATGCCAATCGATTCGTCTCGAATCAACACATCTTTTCTGTTCTTGCATC
>CAKNXH010059806.1:22905-45203 GCA_932178445.1 Andricus quercusramuli | reverse complement strand
CCCAACTTCGTCTTTACTTTGGCTAAACTTGTTTCAATAGGAAAAGCCAGAGTCTGGTCCAGCAAATGTACATCACTGGGCCCACTGTTACTTTTACTACTGCAAAACCATGTTTCAAGAGGAAAAGCAGAGTTTCGCCCAGACTCGGCGCAGTACTGTTACCAACTTCGTCCTTACTTAGGCTAAACATGTTTCAATAGGCAAAGCCAGAGTCTGGCCCAGAAAGGGTGCATCAATGGGCCCAGTGTTCCTTTTACTACGGCTAAACCATGTTTTAAGAGGAAAAGCCAGAGTTTCGCCCAGCAAAGGTGCATCACTGGGCCCATTGTTACTCTTACTACGGCAAACCCATGTTTTAAGTGGGAAAGCCAGAGTTTTGGCCCAGACTCGGCGCACTACTGTTCCCAACTTCGTCTTCACTTTGGCTAAACATGTTTTAATAGGAAACTCCAGTGTCTGGCCCAGCAAAGTCGCATCACTGGGCCCAATGTGACTTTCACTACGGCAAACCATGTTTTAAGAGGAAGAGCCAGAGTTTGGCCAAGACTCGGCGCACTGCTGTTCCCAACTTCCTCTTTACTTTGGCTAAACATTCTTCAATAGGAAAAGCCAGAGTCTGGCTCAGCAAAGGTGCATCACTATTCCCAGTGTTACTTTTACTACGGAAAAACTATGTTTTAAGAGGAAGAGCTAGAGTTTGGCCCGGACTCGGCGCACTGTTGTTCCCAACTTCCTCTTTACTTTGGCTAAACTTGTTTCAATAGGAAAAGCCAAGGTCTGGCACAGCAAAGGCGCATCACTGGGCCCAATGTTACTTTAACTACGGCAAACCATGTTTTGAGAGGAAAAGTCAGAGTTCGGCCCAGTCTCGGCGCATGGCTGTTCCAAGCTTCCTCTTTACTTAGACTAAACATGTTTCAATAGGAAAAGCCAATGTCTGACCCAGCAGAGGCGCATCACCTTGCCCAGTGTGACTTTCACTACGGCGAACCATAATATTTAAAAATGTTTAAAAATACGTTAAAAAATGGTTCATGTGTTCTAAAATGTCTAAGAACTGTAAATAAAACTGTTCCGAATACAACTTTTTTCCCTTTTTTTTAAGAAAAAAATTCTAAGTTCCATCTTTATGGAAAATTGTAAGTGTTCAGAAAAAATTACATTTTATGTCAATTTTAAACGTTGTAAAATGGTCTAAAATACCTCAAAACCAAGTTCCACACGGAAGTTTAAAAAAACTTTGTTATTAAAAAGCTGTTAAAGCTCAAGATCAAATTTTTAATTTCCGTCGAAAATTTTAAATGTTCCTAAAAAATCACATTTCCCTTTATTGTAGAAAGTAGTAATGTAGTCTAAGACGCGAAAAACTGAAATATTACACGAAGAAATATTGTAATCGATATAAATTATTTATTTAAAAATTATTTTATTGATATTCCTGTTAACAGTTCGTATATTTTACATTTACATGACGTCGTACTCCCGACTGCTAGGCGATAGATTTAGGTATAGATGTAGGTTCTATACCCCGTAGCATTAGAAATTGTATTTGTGAAATAATTTTTGAAAATGTAATATATTTATTCACTCTACATATCCTAAAATCCATCCTAAAAACAATACAATTATTTTTTATTATTTTTCTCATCAACTCCGGTGATGGTGGCCAGAGTCTGGGCCAGAATTGGCAGCCAAGTACATACTGGACTTATCATTCCAGCAATGGCACGATATTAGCAGCCAAGATCGGACCGATATCAGTACCCATTGCTGAGACGATACTTGCAGCCAGTAACGCATAAGTGATGTCGGCCAGAGTCTGGGCCAGAATTGTCCGCCAAGTGCATACCGGAGTTATCATTCCAGCAACGGTACGATATTGGCAGCCGATCTTCGGCAATATTTTCCCGATACTGGGCCAGTGCTGGGCCGTATCTAACTACGCACTTAGGATATGATTTGTATTCTGTAAATTGCGATATCTTGATTTAAGCCAACATAAAGTTTACGTCAGCAGTTATTGAATAGTAACAAATTTTCAAGTAAAAAATTTGTCACTTTTTCCATACTTTGACTGAAACTTTTGTAAATAAAAAAATAAAGGAAACAAAAGTTCCGACCTTGAGGCTCTTCAGAATTTCATGCATTTTAATTTTTTTAATACTTGCAAATTTGACAGGAACCAGAAGTGGCAAAAAGTGGAACTTACGGAGCTTGCAGTTAGCGTGAGTGTACTGTATTCTAATTAGTGATCTCCTAATAGTCCAAGAGCTGGTGACGTTTTTCGTGAAGTGAGAGTATAAGTCCTAGTTTTTCGCTTATATGTCTGGGAAATGACCCTTCTTTCGAAACCCGTAAATGCCAGACACCCTGCCTGGGGCGTTTGGACACCTGAGCCAGGTGAAAAAATCGTAAATTTGCAGTGACAGTATAAGAGCCAATTTTCTTCTAGTATCGATTATTGATGCCCCAAGTTTATTATTATTCAATCGCCAGACCGATAGCTTGGGGATAACGTACTGCCAGACTCGATAATTATCAATAAAAAAAGTTGGATTTTGCAGTGAGGCGTTTTCAATAACATAAAGAATAGTATTCACAGGTAGCATTCGTAAAACGACAGACCGAAATTCCGGGGAGAACACCTTTAAAATTAAGTTTGAAAATGAATAATTTTCCTCTAAAGTGTGGGTCTGAGCGGGGACCGAGGGACAAGGGAGCAGCAGCGTCAGGGCAAAAGGCTGAATGGAGGGGATAACGGCTACTTCGACTGCCGGCCACTTCCCTCGGTCCCCGCTCTGGCCCACACTTTGGAGGAAAATTATTCATTTTCAAACTTAATTTTCAAGGTGTTCTCCTCGGAATTTCAGTCTGTCGTTTTACGAATGCTACCTGTGAATACTATTCTTTATGTTATTGGAAACGCCAGACCTTATACTCTCACTGCAAAATCCAACTTTTTTTATTGATAATTATCGAGTCTGGCAGTATGTTATCCCCAAGCTATCGGTCTGGCGATTGAATAACAATAAACTTGGGGCATCAATAATCGATACTAGAAGAAAATTGGCTCTTATACTATCACTGCAAATTTCCGATTTTTTCACCTGGCTTAGGTGTCCAAACGCCCCAGGCAGGGCGTCTGGCATTTACGGGTTTCGAAAGAAGGGCCATTTCCCAGACATATAAGCGAAAAACTAGGACTTATACTCTCACTTCACGAAAAACGTCACCAGCTCTTGGACTATAAGCTGCGATCGAAAAAATGGACCATTTTCTTGTGGAACGTCACAATTTATATTCTGAAATATATTCCCCCATTCCTCTCCTCATTCCCCCCTCTTGTTCTCTTTCTTAAAAAATTCCATTTTTTCCTGTTCTCAAGAAAATCTCCCTTTTTCTCATTTTTTGCTCAAATTAGAACTGAATTAATATTACTCAATAAGAAGACGTAACTATTTTTGGTCGAAAGTAAAGCCTTTTTCATTGAAGAATCTACTATTACATTTTTGGTTTAGAGCTGATCTCTTTTGATCGAAAATTTAACAGTTCTGCTGAAAATTCGTTGTTTAAAATAGAAAATTGAACCTTTTGGATTGAAACTTGATATTTTGGTAGAAAAGTCTTTTTCTGTGGTTGAGAGTGAACTCTTTTCACTGAAAAGCCTACTATTATATTTCTGATTCAGCATTCATCTCTTTCTATTAAAATTTCGACTATTTGGTTGATGATTTAATTGTTTTGTCAAAAATTCTACTATTATGTTACAGGGCCGCTGTTTTCACACGGAAAAAATTCCCAGTCATCAAAGATTTTTCCCGTCCATTCAAAAAATAATTTATGATAAGCAGCAATCAATACAATGACTTTTCTTATTCCCTTAATAGTTCTATCAAAAATTTTTTTCAACTAAAACAATTGTTATCGCATTTTATAACTGAAATAAATGTTATCATATTTAACACAATATACATGTACACAATTTATGTCGCGAAAAAAACAATTATTTATTGGTCACAGGCTGAATTTAGTGTTAATTATATAAGTGTTAAACTTTGTCTATGTCTATTTTCCCAAAAGATATTGCAAAATTAGTGCGAATTTCAGTGCTTTCTTAAAATTTAAATAACATCTAATGTTTTGAAAATTTTTCAATGCGTCCTTGGAATAATTTTAAATGTTACTTTTTATAAAATCGCACCAACTTATCACTATTATTGGGGGAAAAATTTCTTGCATGGTGCAACATGTTGAAAGTTAAAACAAAGATTATGGAAAAATTTCAATATTTTTTCTGCTAAAATGAGGTTTCTATTAAATTGATTAGAAACATATATTCATTCGATTTTTATTATTATTTCCCTAAAGATGAGGTGTCTTCATAGTTTTCCAACTTTTTGAAATGTTTGATATTTTAGAATTATTGAAACTTTTAAAAAGGATGGAATTTTGCACTATTTTTGCAATATCTTTTTAAATGATTGACAAAAGGCCTTCTATATAGCTTCTCTTACAGAGAACTTGAATAGTTTTCAACCTATTTAAAATGAAAAAATTTAACTCTCAGATAATCAATAATAAAAGAACTTAGACAATCATCAAAAAACTTTGATGGTATCATATATGATACGCGATTCCATCAGATTTTCCTCTTTCTAATTCTTGACTAAACAATAAAAAGAGCATAAAGTAGAAATTCCCGGTTTTTTCCGTTTTCCTTGTCCGCTAGACACCCTCGCAATAGTTTAAAGATCTTTTAATATCCGGCCGGATCCATTTCAAATGACGCAGATTCTACATTTCAAGTCGCAGAATTTCGTGATGAAAAATATGTTGCTTTTAGAAGAATTTGGAAAAACGTATTTCTCCCATTTGAGAAAACATCATTTATTTAGAAATATTTAAACTATCAAAATTTTTATTGTTATCTTTCCAGAGGGACCGCAAAACTCCATTTTTAAAATTCCTTGACTTTTCGCCGACCAATTTTTCATTTTCTAATCTTGTAACATTTGAAATATAAAATCTTATATTAAATGGAATAACACAATGTCAAATTAAAATTAAAAAATGTATTATTCTCGGCAGTTATTTGAAGTGCATCTTATAGAAATTACCTAAATTTTTCGAATTATTTTCTTTTAATCCCTGATTGATGGCAGAATGTGTACTTTATAACAAGACAAATTCAACGAGAAATTTCGAAACAGTGTTGGTTGGTTTGAATTTTGTACGGATTTTCCGATTGAAAAGACCCTGAACTTTAGTGAAAGTTTTTTTTTTTTTATTTCACGACCTTGAAAATAAACGGTATTACTCAGGTTTTTAAGTCACTCAAAAAATTGAAATATTCTAACTAATCCCGACTGGCGACTTTTCAAACCATTAAAAGCGTGTTTTAACAAAAAATTTAAAAAATCCCGGTCATTTCCTAATTTTTCACGGATAACAAAAATTCTCGGTCATTTGCGGGTCCAGCGACCGCCTTACGTTAAAAAGTACATTTTTGTTGATTGAAAGCTGATTTTTTTGTTTGGAAAGTCCGCTATTGTATTTTTGGTTTAAAATTCATCTCTTTTAGTTAAAACATCTACTAATTAGTTAGAAATTAAATTATTCTGTTGGCAATTCAACTGTTTTATTAAACATTCATCTTTTTGGAAGGAAAATTCGTCGTTTGGGATTGAAAATTTATCTGTTGGTAGAATAGTTATATTTTTTGTTGAAAATTCACCTTCTCTGGTTGATAGATAATTGAGGCACCCAGAGCAAGAGTCGGAAAATTATCAATGTCCAGGAAAAGTGCGATCGAAAAACAGTTGGAGCAAGAAAAAGACAAGTTTCGTTCACCTGTCAAGACGAACAGATTGAAGTTGGAGGAAAAGAGCGACAACGGAGTCGCTCTTTTCGTCGGACTTTATTGTGTTCGTCTCTACCGCAAATCAAAACTTGTCTTTTTCTTCCTCCAACTATTTCGATTTCCATCTATTAGCAAAGGGTTGTCATTTAGTTCTTTAGCATTCACAGAATATTTAGGGAGTGTTTAAATACCTGTACAGAATCGATGAGTTGAAGTAAGTTTATGTATCGGTTTGATAAGTTCATGTTCCAATTAATGCAAAAATGTTTCTCTAAACTTGTTTTTGAATTGTTTATTAGTGATAGAATTTCAGAAACTTCACACGATTTTTTTAAATTTGGGAAAACGTCTACGACGCTTTAATAAATATAAATTTGAATAAATAAATGAAATAAAAAGAATTTAAATATTTATAAAATAAATATTCAAGAGATTCCAAAATTGTACGATACTATACGAAGTTATACCTTGAAAAAAAAGTCATTTAAGCAGAAACTTTCATTAAGAAATGTACGCTGTCAACTGGCATGTCCAATTGGTTTTCCCTACCATTTTCCCACTCAGATTTCCAATTGAACCGCCCAATTGTAAATCCAATTGGTTTCTTTCAGCAGAGAAGATACAGAAAATACATTAAATCACAAGAAATTCATCAAACAGCACATTGAAGTACAAAAAAATTTAGAAGTACAAGAAAGTAAAACTACACTGCAGTCCCGCTTTACCAGCCGTGTCGGGGGTACCCTCAGTGGCCTCGAGGGTGAATCGGGACTCTCGAAACCGTAAACAATCAGGACTGTATGATATGAACCATTCTTGTCAGAGTTTTGTCCCAAAAAGTATTTTCTTTGTATTATTGCCATTTTGGTTTTATAATATCATAATGAACTTTGAAATGTTTGTGCTCGAAAATCAAACTTCATCAAAGTACCTTGTTATGAGTATGTACGCACATATAACAGGGTGGCCATTTTAATAGAAGAAAAAAATTTGCGGTCATTTCCCGGGTTTTCTCGGTTTGCAAACATTTTTCACGGTCAATAAAATTAAAAAATTTATACTCTGAGGCTGAACATTTTTCCATTTGAAGGAATAAAAAGAAACTACAAATTAAAGCACTCAAAGTGGAACTCTTGAATTTTGAACTTTTTAATTGAAGTTTAAGTTTTTTATTCCAAAAATTTTGTATTCAAATTATCAATAATTTACACGTATAAAATAGAAAGTTCTAACACTTTTCAATTACACAATTTTAAATGAAATGCAGATAAAATGCAAAATTTAGAATTTCTAACTTTTATAAATTATGGAGTTCGAAAATTCAGATTAAATTTCAAAATTATAAATCCACGGTGTAATTTTTAATGTTCAAAATTAAAGAATCAATCAATGCACTTCGAAATTTTCGAAAGTATATTATTTTAACAAATTTTAAGCTAGGAGCAATGAAACATTGAAAAATGAATAATGAAAATTTTTTAAAATGAACAATTAGCAAATTAGAAGTGGAATTCTTCAATAAAAAACAAAGGAATAAAAAAATAAAAACAACTACTAATTTAAAAAAAAAAATAAACAATAACAAATTTAGTTGTTTTTATTGAACACAATAACAATAACAATGGCTTGCAAGCGGGGTGGGAAGTCAAAATTAAAACTTACTGTGTAGAAAATAATTATTTGAACATGCGTTAAGAGGTTTTAATACTTTAATTCACAAAAAGTTTGTAACAAGTAGCTCTTTTTTCCATTTTTTTTTTTAAATCAAGCTTTTCCCATTTAAACGCCCATGTTAATTTCAAAGGCTCGGGGCACGGGTTAACTTTGACAAAAAACAAAACAAGAAAAATGTTGAGTTGATAAACTGTAAATATAAATTAAGTATTTATTTTTAAAATTGAACTTTTTGAAAAATTAAAAAATTAAAATTGAACTCGACTCTTAACAATAGAATAATAATGAGATTGATTTCATAAGACGATTATGAATCTGTTCATAATTAAATAATTCATAGATTTTTACGTTAAAAATTGGACTATTTTAAAGCCTTAGTAAATAATGAAATGTTTGCATCCGATTGAAACTTCAGAATCTTTTTTCAATCTCCAAAAACATTTTGATTATTATATATTCATAATTAAATGCTTTCTTTCAATTTCAAATCATATTCAAATATTTTTGCATTCTAAAATACTCCATTTTTTAAGCATTCAGTTTGAAAATTTTTAATTAAAAAATTTTTGTTTCAATATTTAACAATATTTGACTGTTTATTTAAAATGAGGAATTATAAACTTTAAAATTTGCATTATTTCATTTCTTTAAATTTTTAATTTGTAAATGACATTTTTCAATTTAGGTTTTTCAAGAAACAACTTTTTATAACTACGTTGTATGGCTTTTAAGTTAAAATAATTTGAAAATGATATAATTTTGAACACTTACAAATTTCTCTGAAAGAACTCTGGACACGCTTTGAGGTTGAAATTGAATTATTTAGAATAAAATAAGCCTCGAATCATGAAAATTTCAGAGTGCTGAATGCAAACTTAAAAATTTGCATTGTTTCATTTTTTTTAATTTTTAATTTATAAGTGACATTTTTGCATGTGAATGTTTCAATAACAATGTAAAATCCTTTAATTTTAGTATTTCAATCTAAAATTGTTCAAAAATGATATCATTTTGAACATTTAAAAAATTTATTGATTCATTCTTCAAACTATTTTATTTCCAAAATGCATTCTCTGATTTGCCTGCTTAGTCAAGCTTTGTTTATGAAATACCGATGCGGACCGATATCAGTTCTCTGAAGTATCGCACTTATGTTACGCATCTACATTTAGAATTAAGCTAATTATAATTCATTTAAAAGAATATTCGAAATTGAAATTTCACTATGAAAAATTAATTATTATGACACTTATCATTATTATTACACATCTAAGTACTCAAAACTTATAAGAAAAATATTGAAAATTGTTTCTTTTTTTTCCAAATTAGACACAACATATTTTCCTCCAGTTTGGAAATAATTTACAATTGTTTAAACAATTATTATTCGTTTGAGAGAGAGAGAGAGAGAGAGAGAGGGGCAAACCTCCGTTGTGTGGCATGAGATACAGCGCGTGTCTCAGAGGCCTGTGTTACACTTTCTAGTCGTGGTTTCATTTGGTTATTGTACAAATTTCTATATAGCAAAATTTTGAAAAAAAATTTGAAACTAATTTTCTGTTATTGTTTTTTATTATTTTGAGTTCAGTAGTTGTTTTTATTGAGCCTGTACCGTACAAATTTAGTTCGTTTTATAGATGCCTATAACGCTGTGGGGGGGGGGGGGGATTTTTCAACATTCCTTTCTTTTAATTTTGCTATTGAAATTTTCTCAGTAACAAATTGAGTTGTTTTGCTTCCTCATAGAGGAAGCTTTGTAATGGTGACATTTTTCAAAATTTTTAAATTCATTTAATTAAACCTTTCCTAATTTAAAAATGTCTAATACAATGTTCTAAGCAATTGTCCGGATGTGTGTGTGTGTGTGGATTTGTGGATGTCACGCTTTTTTGTGAACACGATAACTAGAAAACGGTTGCAGATAAATTGATGAAATTCGGAGAGCTTATTTTCCTCACTAATATCTTGCAACTGACCGAAGGATTTCTAAAAATATTTATTGCGTTTTTTTCTAGCACTCAATAATATTTTAAAAATCGATTTTTTATAGTAAAACTTTTTTCATTCGCATAATTCAAAGTTGATACAAGAATATAAAAGATTCCTTGGTTCGGGACGAATCGATTGACCTATAATATTGACACATTTTATCAAGGAGTAAGAAAGTTATTGTCATTTATATTATATTTGAAATAGATTTTCATAATAAAATTTTTTTTCATTCTCATAATTCAAAGTTGATGCAAAAATATAAAAGATTCCTTGGTTCGGGACGAATCGATTGACCTATAATATTAATACATCTTATTGAAGAGTAGGGAAGTTATGGTAATTTATATATTTTGAAAATCGGTTTTTTATAGTAAAACTTTTTTCATTAACATAATTCAAAGTTGATGCAAGAACGAAAAAGATGTCTTGATTCGAGATGAATCGATTGACCTATAATATTAATACATTATATTGAAGAGTATGGAAATTGTGGAATTTCATAATATTTGAAAACACGGTTTTTCATAGTAAAACTTTTTTCAGTAACATAATTTAAAATTGATGCAAGAACGGAAAAAATCTCTTGATTCGAGGCAAATTGATTGATCTATAATAATAATAATAATAATAATAATAATAATACACTTTATTGAAGATTAGGGAAGTTCTGCTCATTTATAATATCTGAATCATCAGTTTCAAACAGAAAAACTTTTTTCATCGAAATAATTTAAAGTTGATGCATGAACAGAAAAGACTTTTTGATCATAAATTTTCAAATAGAGTAATATTATGACCATTTTTGTGAAGAAATCATAAAGCTGGGAAAGGGATAGGGTGCGACAGAACTTTTCCTTTCCCTTTTCCAGCTCAAAAAATTATTATTTCGAACGCAAGATTTGATTTGTCTGATTTGTCTTTGTACTTAAAACATTTTTTGTATTATTTTGTAATTTTTCATTTTTGGTAAATTTCTATTTTTAAATTGAGCAAAATGAAGACTTTGGTTTGTCTATTATTGAAAAAATTAACTAATGCTTCCTCTATGAGGAAGCAAATACATTTGCTAACGGGAAGCAAAGTGCTCGTGAAATGAGCACCATATAATTATAAATACAAACAAAGTGGAAGCACTCGAGATCGAATTCACAGCTAGTTTATTGAAGCTGTGCGTGAGGGAAAAAAAATTTAACGAAAAATTTGGTTTCAACATTTTTACAATAACAAATTGAGTTTTTTTTATTGTAGCCTATAACGCTCTGGGGAAAAAACGAATTTATGAGAAAATTTTTTTCCCCACAACGTTATAGGCTTCATTAAAAACAACAAAATTTGTTATTGTAAAAATTTCGATAGACAAATTTTGAAAACAAATTTTTCGATACCATTTTTTTATCCCGCACAGCTTTATAGGCTTCAATAAAGAAAAACTAAATTTGTTATAAGATAAGATAAGATAAAATTTATTGAACAAATTCAGAAATGAGATACAAAAGAAATAGCACATAAAATAACTAAAATAAGATATGATTCACACTAAAAAGCAAGTCTGCGCAATTCCACCTAATTTTCGCTCCTTGTAATGTGCCCGCTGGCTGGTTTCGTGGAATTAAAAGGCGCTCGACAGACTCTATGTCAGTACTTGACCCTTCTAGGTATTTTTTAATGTAGTGTGCTCTGAATTCTTTATGGATAGGGCAATGGAGTAGGAAATGCGAAAGATCCTCAAACTCCATCAAGTTACACAGACTGCAAATTTGATTTGAATCAATCACATATGCCGAACCACTAAAATATAGTCTGATCTTGGTGGAGTCTGAAAGTCTCAATTGACTAACCACCCGCTTTTTACCCATATTACAGTTAAAATATAGATAAGGTTCAGTAAGGTTTAATTGACTTATGTTTCTAAATTGGCTGTTATAGTTGGATTTGGTCACACGATCAATAGCAGTGCTAAACATATTATTTGCCCACTTACTTAATATGTTTGACTTTTCTACCGTAACCACATGAGGGTGACTCCATTGCCGATTCCATGTATCAAGTTCGCCGATAGATTCGAGTAGGGACTTGAATTACGAAGCCCAATCAAATTCTATACTTGCGGCACTAGCCTGGTCCAACTCGAAGAGGCTCCTTAGACAAATCCTAGGCAACCTGTCGTCGTTCATATTTGTTAGAGAAATCCACCAATTATAGGCGCGTTCGAACGCTCTGACGCTAACCTGATCTAATCCCGTTTCCACTCGGATAAAGTGCGCAGGGGTATTTCTGGGCCAGTAGAATAATTGTTTAAAAAATTTGTTTTGTACAACATTAAGATCGTCAAGATAACGCATAGACCATACTTCAGCACCGTACAATAAAGTGGCCTCGATAATTGATCTCAAGAGCACGACAATGGCTTCCCATGAATTATTTTTAGACTTATTCAGAATACTGCACACTCTATAAATTGCTGTCGACCCTTTCCTGACGAAATGGTCTTTGGCAAATTTAAATTTACCCGTTGACGAGAACGGGGTTCCGAGGTACGTGTAGGTGTTAACAAACTCAAGAATGGACGAATCTTTCCACCTAAGTGGGCGAAGTTTTTTCAGCTTACCGGCCTTGCGAAAAGGGACGATCTTTGTTTTTTTTTTTGGATTTAGCTGAAGGCCATTCTGATCACAATACTCCTCTAGAACTTTTAATTTGTCGCGAGCGTCGTGGCAAGAGGTAGCAAAAATAACTATATCGTCCGCGAACAGAAGCATAACTAGAGATCTAAACGCATTCAGCCACACTCCCTTCATACCTTTTTTTACAAAAAAGTCCACAATATCAGCCACAAAAAGAATGAAGAGCAGAGGACTGAAGCTATCACCCTGTAGAACCCCCTGAGTCACGTCGATTGTTTCCGAGTAGGACACACCACATTTGACCCTTAGACCGGCGTTGGCATAAAACGAGACCAAAATCCTAATCACTTTTCCACTTACACCAAGGTCATTTAGTTTGGCCCATAGCTTAGTATGGCTGATTGAGTCAAATGCTCTCCTAAAATCGACAAAGATGACGTATAAATAATCTCTCTTGTTAGTGGCAAAGTGCATGCTTATTACCGAATAAAGTGTAAATAAGTGGTCTCTGCAACCCCTCCCCGTTCTAAAACCCGCCTGCTCCTCTGGCAACAGTTTATATGCTTCTGCCCATTTTGATAATCTAGCAGTGAGAAGCGTCGTAAAGATTGTAGTTATTGAGTTCATAAGAGCTATCCCTCGATAGTTTAATGGGTCACTTTTATCGCCCGTCTTGTGAAGCATGAACATATCAACAACAGACCATTGGTTAGGAACTTTTTCGGAGTTAAGAACAGTATTAAAAATATTGAGCAAATAATGATCCCACTCGGGGGTTAGATGTTTGAAAAAGTCATTATTTATACCATCCGGACCTGCAGCTTTATTCTTTTTACAACCCGAGATAACTTTTTGTAGTTCAAGTAAGGTGAAGTCAGTATCAAGAACTGGGTCCAACACTGATATAAAATTACCGTCTGATAAGAGTCTGGGCGGAAAAACAACCCGGTAAAATTTAAACCAGTCACTGGTGCTTAATAAGTTTGCATATTCAGACTTAGTGTCGAACAATTTTGCCGTCTGCCAAAACTCCCTACTATTTTTAACATTTGCTAATCTCATAAGGGTTGTTTTAGAATGCTCTTCCTTTGCTACTTTGGTTGCCGCTCGATATGAGTCTCGAGACTGGATATAACGGCTCAAGGAAAACTCAGAACGATTACGAGAATACTGCTTATAAGTACGTGCAGCAATCCCTTTCAGACGAGCGCACTGCGAGTTGAACCATACATTTTTCTGATTATAAGGGCCGGAGGTACTGGAAGCGCCCCTCCGTACTAGCATATTAGATTCACTGGCAGCATGCGTTATTGCGGAAATTAAGTTATCATACAAAAAATCAGCGTTAACATCATTATTGTATATAAACGGTGAACTTGACAAAGCAGTATAAAAGGGGTCCGCTCCCTCGTCATTCCATTTTACTGGCGTTGATACGCCGACAAATTTGGTAGGCTCTCTTTCCCTAGAATCCTTAAGTACAATATTAAGATCGATAGCAACAAGTAAGAAAAATCGTTAACAAGATTTACGCAGTCGATACTTCACCAACATAGATCAATAGTACTGCAGCCTCTTTTCGTTAGGTAGGTAAATTGACCAAGCCTATCAGAAAAAGAGCGACCATTGCAGAGCCCTAGGTCGTACGTTTCAAGGGACTCCACCAGTTTTTTGCCTCTTTTATTTACTATGGCATCTAAGGCCGATCTATTCAGAAATAAATTACAATTATTAAAAATCTCATCAGAAAAGCTATTTAGGGCTCCTACACGAGCATTAAAGTCACCAATTAATAAAAAATGCGTGTTTACATTGTCTGAAGAGAATAAAACATTTTGTAGCGCATCAATACAGAAGTCCGAGTTTGCTAATGGGGGAAAATATATATTACCGATATGCAAAGTGAAGGAATTTTCGAAGGTCAGTTTCACAAATAGATATAAATTACTGACTTCAAGTTTGCATTGTGAATAGACAGAGCAGTTTTTGAGTAATGTAATTAGCCCTCCACTGCCACGGCCTTTACTTTTTTCTTTGACAGCCACAGAGTAATAGGGGGTGAAACCATCTAAAAATGTCGGCAGTTTCACAGATGTGTTTGTGAGCCATGACTCACCTATACAAATCACACAGTGACTAATTAAGTATGCTTTCTGCTTTACATCCAAGTTACACAAATTATTAAAACCACTGATATTCCAATAACAGGCACTAAAACTCGAGGTATGTTTACATATTTCTCCATTTGGAGAGACATCCGCATAACTAAAACTTGAAACTCCTGCCCTATCCGTGGAAGATCCAACCAGTCAGTCTGTGTGTTGCCTAGACCCTGTAGGAGTTCCCCTATTCACATATTTATTAAGAGAGCCCGCGTCTTGAGGATCACCCCTTCTGTTCCTTGAAGAAACGAGTTGATTAGGTTTAGAATGGTTGGTTATGGCTATCTTCTTAGACGTCATACTACCCAGCTGTATTTTGGGCATAGCAGCTGTATTTACATTTACAAATGTCGTTGACCCATCACTGTGTGTCCCTGCTTGTGACGTCAGAGAGAGTTTCGAAGCGACAGGTGCAGGTGGCATGTTATTGTTTACAAGAGTGGTAGCGCTCTCGTCGTTAAGCACTTCTGTATTTGAAACATTATTTCCAATTATTTCCTCCAGGCTCAATCTTCTTAAATCATCCAAGCTGTAAATGAGATTGTTAACTCTCAGGCGGTTACCACTAATACGCGTTTTCAGTCCTGCGTTTTTTAGATAGATAGATAGATAAACGTTTATTTTTCAGCCTGCTGGCCTTAAAAAATTGACTTGCTTACACATCCATTTTTTACAGAATTTTCTTAAAACTAACCCTTAAAAAACTAACATCCTTCCATTCCTTATCTCTAAGCCGCACGCTCGTATCGCCTTGCCTTCCTCGCTTCGCCTCGCTCGCATATCCCTACTTTTTCGCATTGCCTCGCTTGCCAACCTCTGTTATCGCTCTAATACCTACTACTTATCTACTATTTACAATATTTACATGTTACTTATATCTACTTTCTCTCCTATTTACAATCTTTCCTTCTCCACTCCTCTTCCTCCTTCCTTCTCTTCATCACCATCTTACCCAACACTCCCTTCACCCATGCTACTGCCCTTTTTTCCCCCTTTTCATGCAACAATACCTCCATGCTTATCTCACTTCTTTCTACCTCCACGCACTCCTCCAACCAGTGCTCCACTCTTGCATCCCCCTTTCCACACAGTTCACATATCCTCTTCTCTCGCGAGAGCCAGAACCTATTGAAGCCCTCCATGCACCCACACCTCATCCTCGCTATAAGCTCCTGACTTCCTTTCTCTCCTTTCTCACATAAATATTGCGCTCTTGCACTTGGCATAATCCACACATAGTTCCCGTTGAATCTTGACTCTCTTATTCTCTCTTCCCCTTCTGTCTTCTCTCTCTCCATGCCGTTTTGCTTAACCACGTCATAAACCTTCCTTCCTTCCTCGTGCATCCTTCTCACTTCATCCATCTGCAGTCCATTCATTCTAAAATACCTTTCCCTCTCAGCCTCCATCTTCCCACCCCCTCCCTTGTTCTCCTTTTCCCACCAACACGCCCTAACTAGCCTACTTCCCCCCTCTTCCAAAAATTTCTCCTCATATTTACACGCCCGGCTCCCTGCTAGAATTCCTACACTCGCTCTCCCCGTCTCCCTCCTGACAATATAATTAGGCGTGTTCCTTGCCAACCCCAGGGTCCACTTTACATACCTCTCCTGCGTTCTATTAACCTCTTCACTTTCCTTCCACCCCCACACTTCTACCCCATACAATAGCACACTCATCACTAGTGAATCAAACAATTTCATTCTCCTTCCAAAATCATCTGCGAATAACTTCTTTCCCAACCCCCACACCTGCCTCATCACTACATTTGCCCTCCTCACTCTCTCTTTTATGTGACCATCCACTCCACCATTCCTTCGAAACACGAAGCCCAAGTACACAAACTCTTTCACCTCCTGCACCTCCTTTCCCTTCCACTTCCACTCCCTTCCCTTATCCCTTCCCCCTCCTTTTCTGAACACCATAACCTTGGACTTTTCCACATTCAGCTCTAACCCCTTTTTATCCAGGTATCTTCTCAACCTCTTAATCATCTCCTTTAAGGCCTCCTCGCTGCTTGCCAGCAACACTATGTCATCTGCATACGCTAGTGACCAAATTCTAACCCCTCCTATCCTGACTCCTCCTACCACCCCGGCCTCCAGCTTACTTTCCATATCCGCAATTAAAATCGCAAAAAGCGTTGGGCTAAGTGGACACCCTTGCCTTAACCCCCTATCCATCCAGAATCCCTCCGAAATCCCCTCCCCTCCTCTTACCTTGTCTTTTGTCTCTTCATATATCTCCCTTACCCTTTCAATTAGGCCTCTCTCTACTCCCCTATCCTCCATCGCCTCCCACAACCTCCCCCTATCCACCGATGGAAACGCGCCTTTGAGATCCACAAAAAACGCGTACACTCTCGCCCCTTTCTTCGCTAATTCTCTATCTACCACGTGCTGCAGCACGTAAATATTGTCGATAGTACTCCTACCCGCCCTAAATCCCGCCTGCGTCTCCGGCAATATTCCTTTCCCCTCAACATCCTTCCGCAGTCTCTCTGCCACCACCATCGCATATACTTTATACGCCGTATTCATTAGCGTAATCCCTCTATAATTTTCCTGCATATCTCTATCCCCTTTCTTATACAGTGGCACTATTAAGCCTTCTCTCCACCCTCCTGGGAATCCCTCACCCCTCCAAACTTTCTTCACTACCTCCTTCAGCCTCTCCCTAACCTCTTGTGTACTAAACAGCCATGCTTCGTTCTCTACCCCATCCAGCCCTGCTGCTTTTGACCTTTTCAACTTCCTTATCTGCTTCTCTATCTCCTCGTCATTCAACTCCTCAATCTCTGCCTCCCCCGTTCTTCTACTTCCCCCATCCGTCTTCCTTGAATCTGAGCCCTGGAACGATTCTTTAAAAAATTCCCTCCACTCCTCACTCCCTATCTTCTCGCTGACCCCCACCCTGCGCTTCCTAAACCTATTTATTATCTTCCAGACGTCCCCCTCCGTCTTAACATTTGCTAACTCCTCTTCCAGCTCTTTCTCCTTTTCCTGTTCTTTCTTCTTACACATCAATCTAAACCCCTTCCTCGTTTCTACGTACTCCTCCCTTCTCGCATTACCCTCTTTCCACTTCTTGTACTTCCTCTTCACCTTCCTTTTCATCTTTTTACATTCCCTATCCCACCATGGCTTCACCATTCCTTTCTTCTTCTTTCTGAATACCTTCTTTTGCACACACCCTTTCACGTTCTCTTTCAGATCCTCCCATATCTCTTCCACAGACTCCCCTCCAAAGCGTACCTTTCCTAGCCGCTCCTGATACTTCTCTATCGCCTCCCTCGTCCAGGTCACCCTCTCCCCTATCGAGACTTCTTCCCCGCCTTGTCTTCCTCCACCCTCACCTCTTATCCACAGACTTAATGGCTGATGGTCTGATTCCACCCTCCCCTCTACTGCGAATTTTTCCGTCTCCTCCCATCCTTGCATATTCATTACCACGTAGTCTATCACCGATACCCCCACCTTACTTACATACGTGTATTCTCCCTCTTCGTCCCCATTAGCCATACCATTCGCCACTGCCCACCCTCTATGCTCCATCCAGTCCCTTAGAGTCTCTCCCTCCTTATTTATTATCCTATCCTTCGAATTCCTTTTGAAGCTCTCCCCTTCCCTGTAAAGGCCCCCTTCCCTTCCCATCCTCGCATTAAAATCCCCACCCAGTATCACCATACCCTCCTCTCTTTCGCCTAGCAATTCTTCCACCCTTTCTTTAATTCTTTCCATCCCATCCTTATTGTACACTGTCACAAACTTACACGGTATCCCTCCTATTTTTACTTCCCTCATTTGCACTCCCTCCCTCTCTTTCTCTCCATGAACTTCTTCCTCTAATCCATCTCTAACCCCCGTTATAATTCCCCCACTAGCCCTTCCTTTTTTCTTCACTCTGACCGCCTCCTGGAGTCTCCACTTGTACCCCCTTGGCAGTTTTGGCTCTATTCTGTCCCATTCCTTTCTTTCTACCCACGTCTCAACCAGTCCCACAACATCAAATTCTTGTACATACCTCCAGAACTCCTCATCCTTCTTCCTTATCCCTGCTACGTTCCAATACAACACCTTCAATCCTCCTCTATCCTGCATTACCCCCACCCCCCTAATGCCTACGAAACAAATTCCCCTGCACCTCCTTCAACACCTCTTTCTCCTCATCCCACACCCACATTTTCTCGTCTATTTTTATTTTTCTATATCCTACCTTCGCCGATCTCCCTTCACTCTTCTCCCTTCTAGCCCTGTCGTTCAGCATTCTCTGCAAATCCCTTTCCTTTCTCGTTAAATCATGATCGATGAAAACTCTCCTATCCTGTATCCTATTTTTATTTCTCATTACCCCCAACTTTTCTTCCCAGCTCTCCATCTCCACAACCGCCACTTCCTTGTCCTTTCTCCCCTCCAACTTAACTTTCCCTACCCTGCCTTTGACCCACCCTATGCTCTGTAGCAGCGCTTCCACACCCTCTCTTTCTTCCCCGTTCTTTAGCTTCAACCCTTTTACTACAATATTATTCCTCCTGTCTGCCTTCTCTTTTCTCTCCATTCTCAACTCCATTGCCCTTAACCTTTCCCTATCCGCCCTCTCCTCCTTCTCACTCCTACGCTCTCCCACTTTCTCTTCTATCAGATTTTCTACCCTCTCCCAAATACCTTTAATCTCGCTCCCCCCACCTCCGCCTTCCATTTCCGTCCTGCCCTCCATCTTCTCAAGCCTTTTTTCCGTCCTTTCCTTCCACACCCTATTTTCCTCTTCCATCTGCTTTATTTTAATTTCTTTTTCTTTCCTTTCCCTCTCTAACGACCCTACTCTCTCCCTCATCTCTTTCATCTCCTTTTCCCATTTCTCATCTCTAATTCTCAATTCCTCCCTCAGCCCCCTGATCTCGCTTATCAGTATACCGAGAGCCTCCTTCTCCACATTTTCCCCCATTTTTTGGGGGGGTGTCCTACTGGTTCTACCGCTTTTTTTAAACGGACTCTCTACCACGCTTTTGTCCGGACTCTCTTGGCTGTCTCTTTTCCTTTTCAAGAGATCCTCCCCGTCACTTACGCTCGATGTTCTCTCCCTCACCTTCTCTCTTCCTTCGTTCCCACTGTCCCGCTTTCTCCCACTCCCTGACGCGCTACTAGACACTGAGCCACGCTCAGTTGGCTGTCGTGGCACGTGGAAAATTTTCTCCCCGTCACCGTCACTACCAGTACTCTCACTACCAACCTCCCGCTTTGCCGCCGGTAACTGGGACCTCTCCATGCAGTACCCTCTGCTACTTGCAGGCCCAAGACTTCTGACCACAAATTCCCCCGATTCCTTGCTAACCTAACCTCACTATATCCAATTTGGTACCGAGTAGATTCCGTATTTTTTCACCTAGCGCGGGTGGTGTTTCCGTTGGATCATCATACATGCCAAAAAGTATCAAGTTATTTCTTCTTGCAAGCTTATCAAGCCTTTGAGCCTGCCTTGCGATCTCCAACTTGAGCTCGGCATTTTCCTTTTCGACTGCATCAACTTTGGCTTCACATCTCTGCAAGATCGCTGAGGTGCTTTCTAATATGTTTTTTTCCACTGAATGAATTTCCGCTTTGAGCTTTTCTTCTAGGCTTGACATCAAGCTCTGCATCTGTTCAAAGGTCGCCATATTAAGTTGCGGATGCGAAGGATTTATTACCTCAGCATACGAGCAGGCGTAAAAA
The DNA here is from genome assembly GCA_932178445.1 of Andricus quercusramuli. NCBI lineage: Eukaryota > Metazoa > Arthropoda > Insecta > Hymenoptera > Cynipidae > Andricus > Andricus quercusramuli. The sequence goes on along the minus strand of CAKNXH010059806.1, from coordinate 25,183 downwards.
GTTCAGAAAACCTAGGAGCACTTTACAAGTGAATAATGCCTGACCCATATAAATAACCGCCCCAAGTTTAGAATCACAAAATTAAAAACAACAGTAACATCACAGCATCACAGCACTGGGTGAAATTTTTAGCGCAAGTCAAACACTCCAAACTCACGGCACAGGACGGAGCAACAACAAACATGTCCTTACAGCTCGGCTGCTCAAACGAGACTCCTAAATTTGTTATAGTAAAAATTTTGGAAACAAATTTTTCGATAATTTTCGTTTTCCCTCACAGCTTCAATAGAAGCAACGAAGTTTGTTATTGTAGTAATTTCAATAGCAAAATTTAAAAAAAAAAATTTTTTGAGGGAATCCCGCCCCCCCCCCCCCCCGCCACCCCGCAGCGCTGTAGGCTTCAATAACAACAACAAATTATGTTATTGTACAAATTTCTATAGCAAAATTTTGAAGAAAAAAAATGTTTGAAACAAATTTTCAGTTTATTATTTTTTAGTATTTTTAGTTTAGTAGTTGTTTTTATTGGAGCCTGTAACGTGGTGGGGAAAAAATTTTGAAAATTTGTTTTCAAAATTTTGCTATTGACATTTGTACAATAACAAATTTAGTTGTTTTTATTGATGCCTATAACGCTGTGGGAAAAAAGTTTCTCTTCAAAATTTGCTTATCGAAATTTTTACAATAACAAAAAATGTTTTTACCTAAGTATATTATGATAATAAATCTTAAAACCTCGCTGAAACACGAATTTTTCTTGAAAATGATCAAATCATTTGTGAAAAAAATTTATAGACCGACGGAAAAGTGTCGTTGACGTTTTCACAACTTTTAAAAAATAATTTTAAATTTGAAAAAATTTTTAACAGCTTCTAGATTTCTCAAGATTTGGATATAAAACTTTGAAGCTTTTCAAGGATGTTTTAACTATATGAAATAAAAAGAATTTAACTTCTAACTTGCGAAGTGTTGGGTTAGAAAAATTTTAATTTTTCTATTTTCAATAATAATAGATTTGATACTTTCACGATGATTCATTATAATAAATTTAAATTGAAAATTTAGAATTTAAAATTTAGAATTTGAAATTTAAAGATTTTTCGGGTTTCAATCAAACGTGCGAAACTATGAATGTTGCCGACGTTTTGTGAACATTGCAGTTCACTTCTTCAGGGCTGACCTGAAACTGAAGTTTCAGGTTATGTTGTTCTTATATATGTATTCTCTACGATGCCTGTGATTGGCCAGAGTGCCCCATGGTGGGACTGCTTGAACTTGATTGGCCAATCAAGTCTTTTTAAAAAGCCCGGGGGACGGAAAGCCAAATCGGTTTGGTATTATATCCATTGTCCCTATTGATGTTATTAGGGTGTTTCAAGATTTCGATTGCTTCTCTATGTTTTCTTGGAAACTTATTGTACGTTTTGGCAATGACGGTTGTTTCGTCAAATAAAATAGTATGTCCTGTTTCGGTATGATGCGCAGCTACTGCTGATTGTGTGAAATGTTTTAGCCTAACTTTACTCTCATGTTCCTTTACACGTTGACTTACCGCCCTCCCAGTTTCTCCAATATAGACTTTACCACAAGAACAAGGGATTTGATATACTCCCGGATCACTGAAAGGTTCTTTTTTATCTTTAGGGTTGTTTAGAAGTTGTCCTATTTTTGCAGGTGGTTTAAATATAGTTTGGATGTTGTGTTTGTTGAGAATTCTTCCTATTTGTTCCGCAATACCTTGAATGTAGGGTAGGATGGTGGTTGTTTTTCTCTCTCTTTCTTTAGTAGATTGTGTTGACTTATTTTCTTGAGTGTATTTTCTTATTGCTTTATTAATTTGTTTGTTTGCGTAATCGTTTTGTATTAGGATTTGTTTAAAAATTTGTAATTCCTTTTGTAAGTTATCTTTATCTGTTATGGAGACAGCTCTGTATACAAGGGAATTGATGACCGATTGCTTTTGAGATGGGTGGTGGTGGGAGGAGGCATGCAGGTATCTGTTTGTATGCGTGGGTTTTCTGTAAACTTCATGTCTCAATGTGTTATCAGATCTTTTATAAACTAGTACGTCCAAGAAAGGTAATTTTCCGTTTTTTTCAATTTCCATAGTGAACTTGATATTAGGGTGTATTTGATTGATGAAATCGAAAAATTTGTTTAGTTCGTCTAGTCCGTATCTCCAGATGACAAAAGTGTCGTCAACGTAACGGCACCAGAATTCCGGTTTAAGCTTGGATTTGTTAAAGATTTTAGTTTCTAAATTTTCCATAAAAATGTT
>CAKNXH010059806.1:1526-22505 GCA_932178445.1 Andricus quercusramuli | reverse complement strand
ATAGCCAACATTTTTATGGAAAATTTAGAAACTAAAATCTTTAACAATTCTGGTGCCGTTACGTTGACGACACTTTTGTCACCTGGAGACACGGACTAGACGAACTAAACAAATTTTTCGATTTCATCAATCAAATACAACCTAATATCAAGTTCACTATGGAAATTGAACAAAACGGAAAATTACCTTTCTTGGGCGTACTAGTTTATAAAAGATCTGATAACACATTAGGACATGAAGCTTACAGAAAACCCACGCATACAAACAGATACCTGCATGCCTCCTCCCGCCACCACCCATCTCAAAAGCAATCGGTCATCAATTCCCTTGTATGCAGAGCTGTCTCCATAACAGATAAAGATAACTTACAAAACGATTTACAAAATGTTAAACAAATCCTAATACAAAACGATTACACAAACAAACAAATTAATAAAGCAATAAGAAAATACACTCAAGAAAATAAGTCAACACAATCTACTAAAGAAAGAGAGAGAAAAACAAACACCATCCTACCCTACATTCAAGGTATTACGAAACAATTAGGAAGAATTCTCAACAAACACAACATCCAAACTATATTTAAACCACCTGCAAAAATAGGACAACTTCTAAACAACCCTGAAGATAAAAAGGAACCTTTCAGTGATCCGGGAGTATATCAAATCCCTTGTTCTTGTGGTAAAGTCTATATTAGAGAAACCGGGAGGGCGGTAAGTCAACGTGTTGAGGAACATGAGAGTAAAGTTAGGCTAAAACATTTCACACAATCAGCAGTAGCTGAGCATCATATCGAAACAGAACATAATATTTTATTTGACAAAACAACCGTCATTGCCAAAACGTACAATAAATTTCCAAGAAAACATAGAGAAGCAATCGAAATCTTGAAACACCCTAATAACATCAATAGGGACAATGGATATAATACCAAACCGATTTGGCTTTCCGTCCTCCCGGGTTTTTTAAAAAAGACTTGATTGGCCAATCAAGTTCAAGCAGTCCCACCATGGGGCACTCTGGCCAATCACAGGCATCGTAGAGAATACATATATAAGAACATCATAACCTGAAACTTCAGTTTCAGGTCAGCCCTGAAGAAGCGAACTGCAATGTTCACGAAACGTCGGCAACATTCATAGTTTCGCACACGATTGAAACCCGAAAAATCTGTAAATTTTAAATTTAAATTTATTATTTCTATTTTCAATGTTTCATTGTTTCTAGCTTAAAATTTGTTAAAATAATATACTTTCGAAAATTTTAAAGTGTATTGATTGATTCTTTAATTTTGAGCATTAAAAATTACACCTTGGATTTATAATTTTGAAATTTAATCTCAATTTTCGAACTCCATAATTTATAAAAGTTAGAAATGCAAAATTTAGCATTTTATCTGCATTTAATTTAAAATTGTGTGATTGAAAAGTGTTAGAACCTTCAATTTTATACGTGTAAATTATTGATAATTTGAATACACAATTTTTGAAATCAAAAACTTAAACTTCAATTAAAAAGTTCAACATTCAATAGTTCCACTTTGAGTGCTTTAATTTGTAGTTTCTTTTTATTCCTTCAAGTGCAAAAATGTTCAGCTTCAGAGTTCAAATTTTTTAATTTTATTGACCGTGAAAAATGTTTGCAAACCGAGAAAACCCGGGAAATGACCGCAAATTTTTTTCTTCTATTAAAATGGCCACCCTGTTATATGTACGTACATACTCATAACAAGGTAATTTGATGAAGTTCGATTTTCGAGCACAAACATTTCCATGTTCATTATGATATTATAAAACCAAAATGGCAAAAATACAAAGAAAATATTTTTTTGCACAAAACTCTGACAAGAATGGTTCATATCATACAGTCCTGATTGTTTACGGTTTCGAGAGTCCCGATTCACCTCCGAGGCCACTGAAGGTACCCCCGACACGGCTGGTGGAGCGGGACTGCAGTGTAGTTTTACTTTCTTGTACTTCTAATTTTTTTTGTACTTGAACGTGCTGTTTGATGAATTTCTTGTGATTTAATGTATTTTCTGTGTCTTCTCTGCTGGAAGAAACCAATTGGATTCACAATTGGAATGTTGAATTAGAAATCTGATTGGAAAAATGGTAAGGAAAACCAACTGGACATGCCAGTTGACAGCGTACATTTTTTAATGAAAGTTTCTGCTTAAATGACTTTTTTTTCAAGGTATAACTTCGTATAGTATCGTACAATTTTGGAATCTCTTGAATATTTATTTTATAAATATTTAAATTTTTTTTATTTCATTTATTTATTCAAATTTATATTTATTAAAGCATCGTAGACGTTTTCCCAAATTTAAAAAAATCATGTGAAGTTTCTGAATAATAAACAATTCAAAAACAAGTTTAGAGAAACATTTTTGCATTAATTGGAACTTAAACTTATCAAACCGATACATAAACTTACTTCAACTCATCGATTCTGTACGGGTATTTAAACACTCCCTAAATATTCTGTGAATGCTAAAGAACTGAATGACAACACTTTGCTAATAGATGGAAATCGAAATAGTTGGAGGAAGAAAAAGACAAGTTTTGATTCGTGGTAGAGACGAGCACAATAAAGTCCGAGGAAAAGAGCGACTCCGTTGTCGCTCTTTTCCTCCAACTTGAATCTGTTCGTCTTGACAGGTGAACGAAACTTGTCTTTTTCTTGCTCCAACTGTTTTTCGATCGCACTTTTCCTGGATATTGATAATTTTCCGACCCTTGCTCTAGGTGCCTCAATTGTTTCAAATTTAAAATGCTACCGTCATATTTTTGTTTCAAAATTTATCTCTTGTGGTTAAAAATTCTACTATCGGGCTTGAAAATCAATTATTTTGTTGAAATTTAAACTATTTTTTTGAAAAGTTGTCTTGTTTGGTTTAAAGTTAATTCTCTTTAATTAAAAAGTCCACTATTATATTTGAGGTTAAGAATTCATCTCTTCTGGCTAAAAATTCTATTATTTGGTGAAAAATTTCATTCTTGTGTTGAAAATTTGACTATTTTGTTAAAAAGTAATCTTTTCTGTCGAAAATTCAACACTTTTGTTGAACATGTCTTCTTGGATAGAAAATTCATCTTTGGTAGAAAAGTCATTTTTATTGTTGTTAAAATTGGACATTTCTTGCTTGAAAATTCATCCTTTCTGGTTGAAAAGTGATTCTTTTAAATTGAAAAAGCTACTATTGTACTTTCGTTCCAGAATTCGAAAAAAATTCCCGGTGGTAAAAATTCAGCCTCATTCTCGGTTTCCCCGCTCAGTGGCCATCCTCAGTGTTTTTAACAGCAGATTTTCCAAATGGCATCCTTTGAAGTACTTTCGAGATGTAATTTCAAGAAAAATTTGACAATGATAACCGTTTAATTGAATTACCAATAATTGTTCAGATTTTAAATACGTTGTAATAATTAGTAAGACATTTCTTCACAAGTAATGCAGACAAAAAAATAATAATTTTTGAAACAATACCTTACTATAGAAACATAAAAGATCAAGGCTTTCAGTACCGATATCCTGTGCTAATTCTCCCATTACCTGGTAAACATTGCGAAGTACATTTTCAGAAATGTTTGTGTCGTGACTCAATACCTACAAAACACAATATTTCTCTAAGTATTTACGTATATAAGTATTACCCATATTTTACTCCCTCAAGTCCATGTGATACTTACGTCGTAGGATTCCTACTAGACCGACATTTCTTCGCAACAAATTACGTTCAAACGAATTGAGGTATCGAGTTTCCCATTTAGGAAATTAAGGAAAAGGCCCTAAAGAACGTTTGTATGCTCCTAAATTTTTAGAATTACAAACATTTTTATAAAGAATTTTTGGATTTTTTTTGTAATTCCAAAAATGTAGGAGCATAGAAACGTTCCTTAGTGTCTTTTATTTAATTACCCTGATGGGAAACTCGATATATCAACATATGTAAACGTAAGTTGTTGCGAAAAAAATGATAGTACGGTAGGAATCGTATGACGTATATATCACATGGCCTTAAAATATTATGAGTATGGGGCTATTCAAGTATTACATAACACTTTTTTACGGAACTAATTCTTACATTCTCATCATAATGAGAAGGTATTGGTTTTATGCGAAAAATGACTTTCACGGATTCCATGAAATGTCGACGCTTTGAGGCCCCCTCAGTCAGAAAAAATAGTTTTTACGTCGGTGTCTGTCGTTGTCGTCGTTGTCGTTGTAGTCTGTAAATCTTCTTCTGTAAGAAGTTCCATACAGAACCATAGAGACCCTGGAGTTCGTAAGGTCCAATGTGGAATTCTCCAAATCGAATTGCAAATCCATACAGAAACCAGATCCTTTTCTGCAGGAAACTGCATACAGAACCATACAAACCCGGGGGTTTGTGTGGTGCGATGTGGAATTTCCCAAATCAAATTGCAAATCCATACAGAAACCAGATCCTCTTCTGTAAGAAATTCCATACAGAGCCATACAGACCCTGGAGTTCGTAAGGTCTAATGTGGAAGTCTCCAAATCGAATTGCAAATCCATACAGAAACCAGATCCTTTTCTGTAGGAAACTGCATACAGAACCATACAGACCCGGGGGTTCGTATGGTGCAATGTGGAATTCCCCAAATCAAATTGCAAATCCATACAGAAACCAGATCCACTTCTGTAGGAAACTCCCTACAGAACCATACAGACCCGGAGGTTTGTATGGTGCAATGTGGAATTCCCCGAATCAATTTGAAAAACCATACAGAAACCAGATCTTCTTATGTAGGAAATTCCATACAGAACAATACAGACCCGGGGATTCCCAGGGTCAACTGTGGCATTTCCCAAAACCAAACGCAAATACATACAGAAACCAGATCCTCTTCTGTAGAAAAGTCCATACAGAGCCATACAGACCCGGGGGTTCGTAGGGTCCAATATGGACCCAAAACGGATTGCAAATCCATACTGAAACTAGATCCTCCTTTGTAGGAAACTCCATACAGTACCATGCCGACCCGAGGGTTCGTATGGTCCAATGTGGAATTTCCCAAATCGAATTGCAAGTCCATACAGAAACCACAGCCTCTTCTGTAGGGAATTCCATACAGGAGCATAGAGACAAGGGGGTCCGTGGGGTCCAATGTGGAATTTCCCAAAACGAATTACAAATCCATACAGAAGCCATCAGAAACCTGAACATCTTCTGTTGGACATTCCATACATATCCATACAGAGAAGTTAAGCCTGTATGGATTTGCTGGAATATTACATGACCATAACCAACTCTTTACATACAGACTTTTTTTCTGTATGGTTCTGTATGTCCTTTCGTGGAGGGACGATAACATTTGAAGAAATTGTCCGATTGGATTGCCCTTCGGCACACTTCATAAGAGTGTGAACAGAAAGGACGAGCTCGTCAGCCAGCTATTTTGGATGAAATTTCAAAAAGTTGAAGCATTTTTAGAATTTTTCTAATCATTTTTTTTTAATTTGAAATTTTTATTTACAGCTCTTCGTAGCACATGGAAATTCGAACAATTTATCCTCATGACTTTTTTCGATTGAAGGAAAATTGTCAGAGCTATAGCATCCGTGGCGGACCGGCCGAACGCAAACATTACGATATACAGCAGGCTTGGCGGAACGTAGGTTATCTGTCTTTCTCCCTCTTTAAGAAGCGTGAATGTAAAGGGATTAGAGTGAGAGAGACACTCGCATGTGGAAAACCGTCATTTGTTTTCCACATGCGAGTGTCTCGCTTATTCTAATTCTTTTACATTCACGCGTCTTAAGGAGCAAGAAAGACAGATAACACACGTTCCGCCGGGCCTGAGCTACAGCGTAATGGTAAAGTAATGGTACAGTAATATGGCATTATAATTAATAAAAGAAACAAAATTAATATGTAAACTGTTGCAATTATAATAAAACGTTCAAATTTACGTTAAATGGTCATGCCGTAATTGCAATAAGTTGCTTTCTCAGCGTTAAAAAATAAAAAAACAAAGTGGCTGTCATTCAAGTCGGGCCCCTGCAGACCGGCAACCCACTTGAAGCCGCGTTAGCGGGTTGCCAATATGCAGGGGCCCGACTTCAATGACGGTCACTTTGTTTTTTTATTTTTTAACGCTGCAAAAGCAACTTGTTGCAATTACGGCATAACCGTTTAACGTAAATTTCAACGTTTTATTATAATTGCAACAGTTTACATATTGATTTTGTTTCTTTTATTAATTATAATGCCATATTACTTTACCATGACTTTACCATTACTTTACCATTACGCTGTAGCGTAATGTTTGCGTTCGGCCGGTCCGCCAGGGATTTTCAAAATCCAAAAAAAAAAAAACATAACGACTCTCTGAATTTTCTTGAAAAATCGGAAATTCACATTTTTATTGCACAAAAAATAATGAAAAATCCAAAAATTCAATTTTAAGGTCAAACCATGCAAGATACGACAAATGATGATGAGACAAAATTCTTGCACCTAAAAAAGATCTAAAAATTTGTCATGAGTCGCATTTTGTATTTTTCACAATATTTAATTGTTTTTATGTTCTCAATACTATTTCTAACCATTAAAACAATAAAATAACTATCATTAATTCTCACAGTACTTTAAAATTTGTATTTTTACATTCTCATCCAGAGAATGTATTACATTTGTGTATGATTTGACCCCCTGCCCCGGTTTTCGCCAAATGTCCATTTTCCAATAATCATTAAAAAATTTATCATATATATGTTCGAAAAACGACTTAGATTCTTTGTTCCTGCCCTTTTCAGGTAGTTGGTAAAAATCTGTCATATTATATGATTTATTAGAAAGATACGGAAATATACGCTGCATTAATGGAATTTCCTTCTTCATTTGATATGAAATACAAATTTAGTCATTTTTATTTGAAGAACATAGAACATAACATATAGTCGTTGCGAAGCGCGACGACCAAATCTCGCGCCACAAGCGCGCTCAAACTTTTGGGTTTCTATTATACGATGAACAGAAACGAGCGTGGAGCGCGTTCCTTAAGGTCGATAGAACTTTAAGTAAATTTGTTTTTCTTTTTATGTAAGGCTGACGGAATTAAACCAAAAGCAGGTCATAGCGATGAAGTTTGCTAGAGAGTATTAGCCCGCGAAGCGCAATAGCGAGCACACAAAGTGCGAAAACCTAGAGGAATCAAGCTTAAGGCGCTTCCTCCCGTTCGATTTTTAGCCTTTTTCTTACTCACGCCCATTTTCCTCCTACACGGATGAATTGTTCGTTGTAATATTATAACCTCATAATCCCAAGGGTATAATGCCCAACCAACCCAGGAAAAAAGAACCCATTGAAAAGGCAACTCCGTGAATTGCGTATCTGTCATTTGCAGATTGAGATTTTTAAATGTAAATTGGTTTGTGACTATGTGAATCGGTCAGTTTCTCGAATGCCTTCGAATCTGCAATCTACTACCCAGATAACAATGTGCGCGCATAATGATGGCGTATTGACTCGCACTTGTGCGGATTATCCCGCACGTCGCGCCATCACCCGAGGAGACATATACGTCCTCAATTGCGACGCATATCGCTCGCACGTGTGAAGGTCGCACGCATGACGGTGATATGCGAGTTTCAAAATTGATGCAGGGTTTAAAAATATATTATTGTAAAAATTATTATTAAATGAAAATAGGAATAATTGCAATAAAAAAAATTACTTTTGTAACAAGTGTTTCATACAATTTGAGATAGGCTATAACAATACGATATCATTACATATTATTTTCTCAAGTATTATATAACCAAGTGATGAACAATATTATAAATTAATTAAAACGTATTAACCAGGCAATAATTGAATCGTCTAGTTGCAAAACCGGCCAACTCCTCGATTTTGGAAAATGCGTTTTTTCAGTTTTTAGAATACTAAGTAAAATTTTTAACGAACTGGAAAGAAGAAACCATAAGAAAAGCGCACAAATCCCTGTTTCATATGCTTTCGAAATTCACGATGTACTGCAATACCGGCCAAATCCTCTCGCCGGTGAAATGCATAACCGGCCATCTCCATATCCGCTAGACGGCGCTTCTACAGCAGCTGAAAATGGCCGCTTGTTTCGTGTAGTGTTCATCTACTTAACGATGGAGAAGTTTGTGGAAGAAGTTCCTTTTAATCAGACAAGAAAAAGGAAAAGTGACTGTACTACGTGGGAAAGGAACAAAGTCAAAGTTCTAAGGTTATTTTCGTAATATAATTATTACGCGGTCGCTAGCGGACCGCCCAACGGAATGGTTACTTCTTGGAGTAAAACTCCACTCGATAACAGTCAGAAGTGAGCTAGTGGGCTCACTCCTGATTAAGCTAAGAGTAAAATCTCACTCCAATCGAATAAATTTTCACTGTAAGAAATTTTAGAATCTTTAAAAACTGTAGGTTCACGCAATTGCGTGACTCTAAAGTGACCACATAGTGACCGTTCCGTTTACTGGGCCCACTAAGATATTATATTGTAGTCCTTTTTCATCTTTTGTTCACAATTTCACATAAAATACTTCACCCCATTTACCGTTTTACACATTTATATTTATATATTCTTTATTTATTCATGAGTTAAAAAATTAATAATTGAAAGCTGAGTGCCGCAATCCGACGTGCAATATTGGGCTCCACGTTGCCGTACACAGGTTTTAACTTTTAAAATTGAACACATTCGGATAAATAAATAAATATAAATATGAAAATAGATAAGAGAGGTGTTGAAGTTTTTGTGGAATTGTGAATAAATGTGAAACATGATGAAAATATGCATTAGTGAGTCAAGTCAACGGAAGGCTCACTATGCGGTCACTTAGGTTCACGCAATTGCGTAAGCGTTCCGTTCACGATGTCCGCTAGGGACAGCAGCAGATTGCGTCGGGTTTATGTAAGCTTGTTTATTTGGTACTTATTCTAGTTTCACAATGTACCTACATTTTTCAAGAATTGCTCGTGATTCGTGAATTCAGGACCGTTCCTGTTACATTTTCATAATTTCTGGCGTAATTTGTTTCAGGTACTGCCCACTGGTAATCCAAAAAAACCGAGCTGTGGACACTCTTCTAAAGCTTACCAATGCAGCTCTTTAACGAAAAGAGAGATCAACAAATTTCACTTCGTTTTTTACAGCCAACCTGACAAACAAATTCAAGATGCATTCATTCTTAAAAACGTCGAGCCTCTCCCGATTAACCCTGCATTACTATTGGTGGTCGAATCGACGAATACCTCAGCGCTCTCTCCCTCGTACGTGTGAAAGGTTTAGGGGAGGGGACTGTCCACTAAAGAGTGCTTCGAGGGAAAAGTTACCGTTCGGTCAGTGAAGTGTAATTTTCTTGGAAGTGCATAGTTTACCTGTAAAGTCCGTTTCCGTGAATCCTACTTCGTCGAATCGACTAAGGTATAGGTTTACACGTAAACTTTTATTCGTCGTTCCTACGAATGTATAGGTGTAAGGTGTACGGCACAACCTTACACCTATACCTTCGTAGGTGACCATGCTTGTTATATATTTTAGGGGTCGCTGAATCCGAATGCGTGGTCCAAAAAACCCCAGCAATTCAGGGTTCTGACATAACCTCAAAAAACCTCATAAAAAATCTTTTCCCGGGTCTGGAGGTCAGACAATGTGTACTATATGTTCTTGGGGTCACTGAATCTGAATCCAAGGTCCAAAAAAACCTAGCACGTCAGTGTTCTGAGATAACCTCAAAAAACCTCATAACAATTTTTTGTCAAGTCCGGGGGTCAGACATGTTTATTATATGTTTTTGTGGTTATGAGGTTTTTTGAGGTTATGACAAAACCCTGACTTGCCCGGATTGGCTGACCTCGGATTCGGATTCAGCGACCCCAAAAACATATAATAAACATGGTCTGACCTCCGGACTCGAAAAAAAAATTATGAGGGCTTTTGTGTTTACAACAGAACCCTGACGTGCTGGGATTTTTTGGACCTCGGATTCGGATTCAGCGACCCCAAAAACATTTAGTAAACATGGTCTGACCTCCAGACCCGGAAAAAGATTTTTTTTTGTGTGGCTGTGTAATGTATATTTATATACATATTTATAATACGGTCATTTTGACAAAGGTTTTTGTCAAAAACCCTAATAGGTCGTTGTATTACTAGTCGAATGCAATGTAACTATTTTTTAAATGTTATAACTTCTGCCTGTTTTGATCTTATTTCCAGTGGAATATTGGTCAATTGATGTTTATATACTAAATAAAATGCGGTAAGTAAACATTTATGGTTAAAACAACAGTTTTTATTCTCGTTACCCCCGTTTTCCTGACAAGTTAGTCGAAATGACGAAGGTATAGTAATGGAGGGTGTCAAATTAACTATAGTAATGCAGGGTTAAACGTTCTCAAAATAGTGGGAACCGTGAACCAAAAAATGTGAGCGTGAAGTACTCCATTCACACGACGTCCAAGCAGGTTCCTGTATGTAGAGAGGCATTCCTTGGTGTGCTAGGGATAACAAAGCACCGAGTAAATACTGTCGTAAAAAATTTCAAGGTTCATGGTACTATGCCCAAGGAAAATAGGGGGGGGAGACCGAACATCTAAATTATTTGATAAAAAAAGAGATGCTGTGATTGCCTTCTTAAAAACGTTCAAATGCATTGAATCTCACTACTGTCAAAGTAAAACTACTGTGAGACACTACCTCGGTAGTGAACTGAACATAAAAAAGACGTGGCGTATGTACAATGGCGGTGACCGAGGAGAGTCAACCAAAGTAGCCCAATCGTTCTTCCGCATGATCTTCTGCACGAAGTTCAACATTGGTTTTGGTTCGCCGAGAACTGACATGTGTTCCAAATGTTTGGAACTGAAGGAGAGGATCAAAACAGTTAAGGCAGAAAAAGAAAAGCAGACGCTTTTGACTGAATACACGCTACACAAAAAGCGAGCTTCAGCTTTTTATTCTCTCCTCAAGGAGAAGAGGGTGGATTTACTTACTTTGAGCTTCGATTGCCAAAAGAACTTTGCATTGCCGAAAATTCCCGACCAGACCGTTTACTACAGTAGGCAGCTGTACCTATACAATTTTACTATTGTACAGGGCTCATCCAAAGATTAATTAAAGAAGAATAAATCAGATATGTGGCTGATGGCTGTGGAGGCCAAAACAAAAATACCACGTTGATGTTCATGCTTCAATATTGGTTGACTCGACATGCCCCTAAGCACCTGAAGAAGATAGAGGTTGTTTTTCCCATTCCTGGGCATTCTTTCATCCCTCCAGATCGTGTTTTCGCTCAAATTGAAAGAAAGTTGAAGAAAATCGAGTCCCTCGTTCAGCCTGCAGAGCACGAAGAAATTCTATCTGAAAGAGAAACAGTGTTCAAACCGGGAAGGGATTACACCGACCATGATTGGAAAAAGTCCAGCAATGCCTTCCTTAAACCACCTGCTCAGTGGCATTTCAAATTCGCCCCGACGAAAAGATTTTTCATAACGAAAGATAAGTATAAGGTGGTGTTGATGCAAGGGGAGACCTCCTACAGATTTGAGATAGGGGTCAGAAAATCGGTTGTGAAGAGTAAGAGAAGTATTAGGAACAGCAAACTTCAGGGCGTGGCTCCGGGTACTGTGGTGAAGCCTCTAAAACTTTGCGAGGTCCAAAATCTACTGACGATACATTTTGGACCAAATTGGGATACAGACAAGCGGTTGATTTTTTACAAAAATATCTTGGCATCAGCTGCTCAAGGAGGAGAAAGCAGAGAAAAAGAAAAAGCAGTTGAAGAAGACACATGGATAGACCATCATGATGAGTTGTGTGAGCTTGTCGAGCAAGATATCGCATCCAGAGTTTAAATTTTGTATGTTTTCTATTTTGTGTAAAATTCTTGCACATTCTATAATATTCAATGTGAAAAAATAAAATTCAGTTACACGAAATATTTCTGTATATTTTCAATCCTAAAAATGAAGCATTGAAATTTTTAGTGAAATTTAAGTTCTAGTTTGTAGCAAAAGCGGCCAACTCCGAAATAAAAACTTGAATAACCCCCTCGCTTCATGTGCCCCTGCCACACTAAATTGTGTTTTGAAACATACTGCCTTAATGTCTTTAAAAAGCAAAGAGTTTTGGTTTCCATCTCATTTTGGCTAAGTGTGACAGAAAAACAGCTTTCTCCAACAATTTTGTATTTTGGAGATGGCCGGTTTTGCAACTAGACGATTCAATTATGCAAAAACACCGCAGACACAGAGAAAAAGACGCCGAAAACTGTGAAACCCACGAAAAAGCACGAGCGCGGTAGCGTGTTGGCAGTTGACAGACTTGTCGGACATGCGCGTCCGCGGTGGCAGCTTCACCATCATCATTTCAACACCTGAGCGCGCTTTTAAAATTTCTTATCTCAAGTTGAAAGTATTAAAATAATTGAAGGTGATTAAAATTCACTTAAAAATTACTTCAATGCGTCAGCACGCAAACGCTTCAACATTGGTCAATGCGTCTGAATTCGTGAGAGTAAGACACACACTTGAATTCGCCCTAATGCGTAATGGCGAATTTCAGCAAGTGTTGATTTATACAATTTAATCCGTAACAGGAAAACCAACGTGCAGGGCATATAGAATTTATTGTAAATGTTTAGTAAATTGTCTCGTGGCTCAGTGGCGAGTACTCTGAACTGATACACGAGGGATAGGTGTTTCAAGTCTCGACGCATGCACTTTTTATTAATTTTTCTTTCTGACTGACCTCGACCACGCATTCATACGAATTCACACGCATTCAATTCGCGCTGTCTCAATTCATCTAAATGCGTCTCAATGCGTTCGAACGAATCAGAAAACGGGATTCACAGGCATTACAAAAATGTTAATTCGCCCCAATCCATATCAATTCTTTCTTTTTTGCTGGGATATTAAGAAATTTGAATTAAAAAGAAAGTTTAAAATTACAGTTTTGAAATAAATAAAATACATAGAAGATTATATTAAAATTGTGTAATCACGCGTTTTAGGCGGTCATTTTACGGAGCAAAATTTCAAAGTTCAAAATATTTTTTCTTTCTTATCCCTTCTAAAAATAATCGATTGAACACGATTCATAACGATTGAGTGTGATCAAACGGTGAATCATTTTAAATTGTTGCTAATTCTGCCAGTTGTTCCCAATCGGGTTGAATTGAGTGAATGCACTTGCCTGCAATGCGCTCTCTGCAGTTTTCGTTTGTAACACATATGACGCGCACGTGTTGATAGGTTGGAAATTGAATTTTTAATGATTCAACAAAAATTTCGAGTATAAAAAATTGAATGTTTGTTCAGGCGGTATACCGAATGAGGAGTCGAGAGACAGTATGTAAAAATCATGCCACCTAACGATGTGACAGAGTGATATAGTGTCTTTAACAAGTTAGGCAGTAGTAGTTTGATTTAACGGGCATATTATTCTAAGACTTTTATTCATTTCTTTTTAAATTCATATTTTTGACATTTTTTGGTTTGAAAGCGTAAAAAACTGCTTGTAAATAATTATTGCAATATCAAAATGCTGTACTGACAACTTAACCTCTAATTCAGAATAATGGATACCCAATTGAAAATGATTGGAATCATTAGAAAGTAGGATGGCGCCAATATTTTGAAACTCAGACTAAATAAATTGTAGGTAACTCATTAAATTCTTTCAGTTTTCAGTAGAAAAATTTATCCAATCTTCTTAAATGTCTATCAGTATAACAATTTTGAATCTATAAATAAGTTTGATTTGAAATTCTCGAAGATTTCTAGTTTTGAATATTTAAAATACTCAATTTTGAATATTTCAAATAATTTGGTTTGCAATGCCTGATCTTAAAATCTTTGAATTCCAAAGGTTTCAGATTTGTTAGTGTATGATATTAGATTGTTCAGAAGGCTTTATGTAATTAAAAAGTTAAATCAATTGACAATAATTGACAGGAATGGAATTGGAGGTTTAACTATTCAAAAACTGTTACAGATTAAACTATTTTTGCATCTAAACAATAGAAATTATGGTATTTACAGGTGAAATGGTTCAAAATTCTATTAAATACATGCAGGAGTCATCGCAACAACTGGTTATTGTTCCCCAAGCACAGACATTTTCAGGGTGGCGATTCGGCGGACGATTTCAAATTCCCGGTTCTTCCTGGTCAAGTTTGTCAATTTTCCCGGCCAACTAAAAGTAACAAATTCGTATTTGCCGCAAAACGCAAACATTTATTTCAATTCCTGACGTTTATTATGAACATCTTTCAACACAACAGAGCAAAACATTGTCAAATGAATCAATTTTTGAAAAATACTCAAATTTTCCACTAAAAATATCAATTTTGTAGTAAAAAAATGACATTGTTATACTTTCAATTAAAAAAATTAATTCTCAACAAAGAAAAAACAAATTTCCAACAAAAAAGTTGAATTTTCAACCGAAGTGATGAATTTTCAAATAAAATTGTGAATATTCAACAAAAAAATACAATTTTTCAACAAAATACACGTATTTTTAACCAAATAATTCTCAAACAGATAATTGAATTTTGAACTAAAAAAATAATAATTTTCAATCGAAAACGGAATAGTAACATTTTTAGTACAAAAAATAATTTTAAACGAAACATAGGAGTTTTGAACTAAAAAAATGAATATTCAACTGAAATAGTAGAATTTTCAAGCAAAAAATTAATTTTTACTAAAACAGATAAATTGGCAACAAAAACTTAAATGATTAAATGCTAAGTTAAGAAAATTAATGATTAACCAAACAAAAGAAGAGATGAATTTCCGAATTAAATGGTAAATATTTAAATTTTAAATCAGACAGATGAATCTCTTACTGAAATAATGAATCTTCAACCAGAATAATTGAATTTTGGACCAAGAAGATGAATTTCTACCAAAATAAGAATTTCAAAATCAAAAAGATCATTTTTCTACCAACAATTAAATAAATGAATTTTTAGCAGAAAAACCATGCTCAGAAAAAAGGGATGAATTTCCAAATAAAATTATGGAACAGTCAACTGGAATAATAGTTTCATTTTCATTTGAAAAAAAAATCATTTCCAACCAAAAAAGATTCAAAGAAAAAGAATAGTTGAATTTTATGCCAAAAAGATGAATTTTCCACCATAAAAATTATTTTTTTCACAAAAAAGTCAAATTTTCCACAAAGTACATACATTTTCAAATAAATAGTTTCATTTTTAAATGCGAAAATATCGATTTTCAACTAAATAGTTGAACTTTCATCAAAAGAAGATTAATTGATTTTCAACAAAGTAGTTACATCTTCAACCAGAGATGAATTTTCAATTAAAATGATCGATCTTCCAAGAGAGAGTGATATTGGGACAGAGGGTGACGAATTAACAAGTGAAAATGCTAATATCCGTAGGATATTAGAAGTTGAGAAATAATCTGAATAGCTTTACTCTCATTTAATTTTAATTGTTCTGTAACTAAAATATTTTCAGTAATTTATTTGATAAATTGCATGTTTTTTATATGAAAGTATAGACAATGAAATTAATAATTTGATGGAAAAATTTCACCTCATTAGCAAATTTGTTGATGACAGCACTTCCAGCTTGGACATTAACAAAATCTGAAAGTCAGAAACAGGATGTACGCACGCGTGCGTCGCAGACAGGCTGTCATCCCTGCTAAAAATGACGGGTATAATCCAGATAAGAACCGGATAGAAGTTGGACCTTATCCGGTTGTTCTGGAAATAGACCCGGTTTTTGTCCCCGGTTTCTATCCGGTACTTGACTCGGGTTCTATCTGGTTCGATATTATTTTTGTACCCGGTCCCAACATGGGTCTTATCCGGGGCTGTGTGGTCTCTACCAGGTTTGTATCCGGTATTTCAGAATATTTGCACCCGGTTCTTATTGTGTACCTATTCGAAATGCACCCGGGTTTTTACCCCGGTTTATACCCGGTATTTGACCAGTTTCTACCTGGGACAATATGATTTTTGAACCCGGTCCCAAAATGGGTCTTATCCGGGGCTGTGTGGTCTCTACCAGGTTTGTATCCGGTATTTCAGAATGTTTGTACCCGGTTCTTATTGTGTACCTATTCGAAATTCACCCGGGTTTTTACCCCGGTTTATATCCGGTATTTGACCGGGCTCTACCTGGGGCAATATGATTTTTGAACCCGGTCCCAAAATGGGTCTTATCCGGGGCTGTGTGGTCTCTACCAGGTTTGTATCCGGTATTTCAGAATATTTGTACCTGGTTCTTATTGTGTAACTATTCGAAATGCACCCGGGTTTTTACCCCGGTTTATATCCGGTATTTGACCGGGTTCTACCTGGGGCAATATGATTTTTTAACCCGGTCCCAAAATGGGTCTTATCCGGGGCTGTGTGGTCTCTACCAGGTCTGTATCCGGTATTTAAGAATATTTGTACCCGGTTCTTATTGTGTACCTATTCGAAATGCACCCGGATTTTTACCCCGGTTTATACACGGTATTTGACCGGGTTCTACCTGGGGCAATATGATTTTTGAACCCGGTCCCAAAATGAGGTTTATCCGGGGCTGTGTGGTCTCTACCAGGTTTGTATCCGGTATTTCACAATATTTGTACCCGGTTCTTATTGTGTACCTATTCGAAATGCACCCAGGTTTTTACCCCGGCTTATACCCAATATTTGATCGGGTTCTACCTGGGGCAATATGATTTTTGAACCCGGTCCCAACATGGGTCTTATCCGGGAGTGTGGTCTCTACCAGGTTTCTATACGGGTCTTATCCGGATCTGTGCGGTTTCTACCAGGTCCGTATCTGGCATATCTACTGTTTAAAATTTCAAAATTTTTATAGAATGATAAATAAATGTGGAGCACTGCGCTGCATTTTATGAAAAAAACGGTATAAAAATAGTGACCGAATCCATTTCAAATCAGGCAGGTTTTACATTCGATGTTGCAGAATCTCTCGGGGAAAAAATATGTTGTTTTTTAGAGAAAATTAGGCGATACGTAGTTTTGCGATTTGTGAAAAAAAATTTTTTACAGAGTTATGCGTATTTGAATTTTTGGCTTTGTTTTTCAAAAAAACCTCAATTTTTTCTTAAAACTCGTATAACTTTGGACCTAATTTAGATATTTACTTTTTCCTTTCAGATTCTGGTAGCGGTCACCGCCTTATTTCGAAATCCGCGAGAAAATTAAAAAAATCTTCAAAATTAACCAAATGGCGGCAGTTTTTCTGAAAATGTTAAAAGTCGATTTTCTCAAAAAACCCACACTTATATTTTTTGCCAATTTTTTTTTGAGTTTGTACTAGCATAAGGAAAATACCTTGTGAGTTCAATGCGGGCTAAATAACTTTTGTGGGCAGGAGAATTTTTTTTCATAAAATCGAATTTTCGCATTTTTCTTGAAAACAACAACAGATACAAAAAAATTTTGAGAGAATGGTTTGCACATTCAAAAAAGTTCTACAAAAAGTTCTCTTACGCATTTATGATATCTTGTACCATTTCCGAGAAAAATGGAAAAATTCAATTTTCATAAACAAAAAATTGTCTTCATTCCTGGCTTATGGAAATACCCTCCATTTTTGTTAAATATTAAAAAAAATATATACGTTCATATGAGGAAAACTCCATGTTAGTTTTACGTGGGCTGAATAATTTTTATCATCAGAAAATTATTTTTCAAAAATTCGAATTTGGAAATTTTTTGCTGAGACAATTTAAGTTACAAAATGAATGCCAGTACAAGAAATTTTTTGACTGAAAAGTTTTTGTCTGCAATATATTTAAATATATTTCACATTTATCCAGATATTTTCCAACAATGTATAAAAACTTTATCAGAATCTCAGTTTAAAAAATAAATAAATACTACCTGGATTGATATTAAACAAAAATTGTGGGTATTTCCATAAGCCAGGAATGAAGACAATTTTTTTGTTTTTGTTCAGATAAAGTTTTTA
This sequence comes from Andricus quercusramuli, assembly GCA_932178445.1. NCBI lineage: Eukaryota > Metazoa > Arthropoda > Insecta > Hymenoptera > Cynipidae > Andricus > Andricus quercusramuli. The sequence goes on along the minus strand of CAKNXH010059806.1, from coordinate 4,526 downwards.
TACATTGTTGGAGAATATCTGGATAAATGTGAAATATATTTGAATATATTGCAGATAAAAACTTTTCAGTCAAAAAATTTCTTGTATTGGCATTCATTTTGTAACTTAAATTGTTTCAGCAAAAAATGTCCAAATTCGAATTTATGAAAAATAATTTTCTCATGATAAAAATTGTTCAGCCCACGTAAAACTAATATGAAGTTTCCCGCATATGAACATATATATTTTTTTAATATTTAACAAAAATGGTGGGTATTTCCATAAGCCAGGAATGAAGACAATTTTTTTTTTATGAAAATTGAATTTTTCCATTTTTCTCGGAAATGGTGCAAGATATCATAAATGCGTAAGAGAACTTTTTGTAGAACTTTTTTGAATGTGCAAACCATTCTTTCAAAATTTTCTTGTATCTGTTGTTGTTTTCAAGAAAAATGTGAAAATTCGATTTTATGAAAAAAAAATTCTCTTGCCCACAAAAGTTATTTAGCCCGCATTAAAATCACAAGGTATTTTCCTTATGATAGTACAAACTCAAAAAAAAAATTGGCAAAAAATATAAGTGTGGGTTTTTTTGAGAAAATCGACTTTTAACATTTTCAGAAAAACTGCCGCCATTTGGTTAATTTTGAAGATTTTTTCAATTTTCTCGCGGATTTCGAAATAAGGCGGTAAACTCTACCAGAATCTGAAAGGAAAAAATTAAATATCTAAATTAGGTCCAAAGTTATACGAGTTTTAGGAAAAAATTGAGGTTTTTTTGAAAAACAAAGCCAAAAATTCAAATACGCATAACTCTGTAAAAAAATTTTTTTTCACAAATAGCAAAAATATGTATCGCCTAATTTCCTCTAAAAAACAACATATTTTTTCCCCGAGAGATTCTGCAACATCGAGTGTAGAACCTGCCTGATTTGAAATGGATTCGGTCTGGTCAACATTATTTCCTGTTATTTGAAATTAACGATGATTAATCAATTAATTAATTTATAATCGAAAATAATATTGAGATAATTATTTTTAATCTAATTGCGCAGAATAAGTAGGTATATGTAAACTAATTTTTCAGTAAATACAATCCAATATAAATACTGATAATGTTTATTATTTGAACATTTTAATTGCGTACAAATGAATGACCTTTCTTAAGTATATCTTCCGCTACTTCTTTAAGCGAATATTGCAAACTTTTTGTATAATTCATAAACATTTCTAGAAAATAAGTTGTTTACCCTGACAAGTTTTGTAGCTAGTATTCCGTTACTCGTATTTTTCATGCTAGCATTTTGATATTCCGGAGTCAACATCAACATAACATATAAATTCTTTGGAACTTAAACGTATTAACTGTTCATATTATTAATCAGACCATCAGTTTCAAAATCTTAAAAATTAATAAATCTTAAACTTAGTACTTCAAAAGTTATAATCTAATTTGTATAGATAATATAGATAACGCTAGGTTTTTGGCACTAAAACATCACAAATTTTATAAGTACATCAATTACGAAATCTTAAAAATGAGTAAATCTTAAAAGTTAGTACATCAAATGTTATAACCTACTTTGTATAAATAGTACAGGTAACGCTTTGTTTTTGGCACTGCAAAGATGAAAACGATTTTAAGTGAATAATCGTTATAGACGATGGAGGAGAATCTCCCAAAAATCTGCTTCCTCCACTTCAAAGATCCTATTTTAATTCTGGTGAAGATGATTGATTAAAAAGCTGAAAACACAAATAAATAAAATGAAAAAATGAACAAAAATTACAAACTAAAGATTCATATATTTTATAGATTCTTACATGATCATAATTATCATTGGAATCCAATGTGCGAGTTTCTTTACTACTACTTGAATCCAATTCTATAATCAACTCTTTCTCTTCACTGCCCTCTTCATCTTCCGTCTCCTTTCTTTCTTTTTTCTGAATTTCCTCATCCTGATTTTCCTCAGGATCCTTAGAATCTGCGGATTGTAATTGTTGCGAAATTTCAGGTCCTTCGTCAGATGAAAAGTTTTCCTCTATCCTTTCAACGGATTTAAATTTTTTAGCAGTTTTTTTATTTTCTTTGCCATCTTTTTTCCGTTTGTTTTCTCTCGGTCCTCGATGAAGTTCAGCAATTTTTCTGCCAATGTAATCATTGGCATTTTTTAAATGCTCCGAGATTTTATCCTCGGACAACTTTAGTTTGCTCCTCATCCACCATTTAAAATGAGCTGTAAGAAATCATAAATTGATAAATTATTAACAAGACTTCAATGAATTCTGCCAAAATAACACTTACCATGAATAGCATTCAATTTCGTTGGATCGAGAGCGGGTTTCGCTTCTCTGGATTTGAAAACATTACTGGTTTTACCAGTAATGCTCGATGTTTTCAAGATTTCTTCTGTGAAAACAAGACGACTCAAATTTTCAATGAACCTTTTTGGTACATTTTTAGCTTTGCGCTTCATGTTGTCACACTGAAGTTTTTCTACCCACTGTCCGAGTCCAATATGAATCTACAACAAAATTACGAAAAAACAGTGTAGCTGAATTAGTTACATGGATAAAGATTAAATTTAAAAACAGCCATACTGATTATTTTAAATCTATATTTTTACCTTCATTTCGTCCAACCTTGTCAAATCTTCAAATCCTTGGGGCAACAGTTCACCATTATCGATTTTATTACGAATGTTGATACTGCAAGTCTCGTCCAAATTTTCAATTGTTTCTGTAAAAGAATTAGTAAATATCTTAAAGGAACAACTTAAATAAATAGATTAAATATATAAGACACATTTTAATGAATACTTTGCTAAATTTAAATGGAACTCTTTCGATACCTTTTACTTTTTCAAAGCCATTGATCATTTTGTTGACTAATTGCACATTTTGTGCTCTTAGCTGCCTCAATTCTTCGGCTTGCATAATGATGCGTTTCTTGAAATCATTATTTTTGTCAAGGATTTTTTTGTGAACCATCCATGGTACATTAGATTCAGAAGATAG
>CAKNXH010059805.1:35881-51099 GCA_932178445.1 Andricus quercusramuli | reverse complement strand
AAAAAAAAACAATGTGTGATAGTGGGGCCACATGGCAGAAGTGAAACTTTGATGGCTTAACTTTGCAATTTTTCGTGAGGAATCATCACGAGTTTTGAGGAGATCGCATAGCAAAAGAGTGCAGAGAGAAATAGCTTTTTTAGCGTGGCAGTAGTGGGGATATCGAAGAGAAGTCTTTAGAGAAATTGCGAATCGCAGCACAAAAGAGAGATGCTAATAGGGAGAGAAGGTATAGAAAGTATACTTGTAAGAGAGAGAGATAGAGAGATATTCCCGTCCCAAAAGACTTTGTGAAGCTCTTCACCTGGGGTGATTGTTAGAGAGATTGATCAGCGACCAGCGATTTGTTTTTTATAAATAAAAGATTTGCTTGACATAATTATATTTGCAATTATACAAATATTTGATTGTTGCTCTGGATTACTCTGGATTACCTCTATGTGAAAAATTACTCTGGAGTACCCAAGATTACTCCAGATTGCATAGGATTACTCCGGATGACGTAAAATATAGTTGAATTTCCAGTTAAAAAACGAATTTTCAACCCAAAAAAGTGAATTGTCAACAAAACAGTTCAATTTTTAACCAATGAGATTAATTTCAACTTAAATGAAGAATCTTAAACTGAAATAGTAAAATTTTGAACAAAAAAAGACTTTTCAACAATTTGGTTAAATTTTCAAACAAGGAATTGAATTTTTAACTAATTTGAAAAATCTTCATCTGAAAAAAAACTCTTTAAAAAAATTGTTGAATTTCCTACGAAGTAGAATAATTTTTCAAACAAAGTCGAATCTTCAATAAAAAAAATAAATTTTCAACAAAAAAGTTAACTTTTTATTGAAAAAGTATACTTTTTAAAAAACGGTTTAATTTTCAACAAAGTAGGTTAATTTTTAACCAAATAGTTGAATTTCCAAACAATATGAATTTTTAACCATGACGAATAATTTTCAACCGAAAAAGGCAAACCTTCAAACAAAATACATGAATTTTCAACGAACTAGTTGAATTTTCAATAAAAAAAAATAATCTTCCCGCCAAAAATGAAATTGTTAAATTCACAGCTAAAAAACGAATTTTCAATAAAAAAATTAATTTCCAAAAAAATGGTTCAATTTTTAACCCAAGAGATTAATTTTCAACTAAAGTGACGAATTTTCAACCGGTCTAGTCGAATTTTCAATCAAAAAAGATTAGTTTTCCACTAATAATGGAATAGGTAAACTTTCAGTTAAAAAACGAATTTTCAACCCAAAAAAGTTAGTTTACAACAAAATAGTTCAATTTTCAACCAAGGAGATTAATTTCAAATGAAATGAAGAACTTTAAACTGAGCTATTAAAATTTTGAACAAAAAAAAAACGACTTTTCAACAAAATAGTTAAATTTTCAAACAAAATGAATTTTCAACTAAAATGAAAAATCTTCATCTAAAAAAATGATTTTTAACGAAATTGTTGAATTTTCTACGAAGTAGAATAATTTGTATTAAAAAAAGTCGAATCCTCAACCAAAAAGATGAATTTTCAACAAAAAAGTTGACTTTTTAATCAAAAAGTATACTTTTAACAAGATTGTTTAATATTTCACAAAGTAGATTAATCTTCAACTTTCAACAAAATACATGAATTTTCAATCAAAAAAGATAAATTTCCCACCAAAAATTGGATACATAAATTTTCAGTTAAAAAACGAAAAAAAAAATTCGTTTCAAAAAATTTCCAACACGAAAAAATGAATTTTCAACAGAATGGTTCAATTTTCAACTAAAAAAATTAATTTTAAAATGAAGTGACAAATTTTAAACTGAACTAGACAAATTTTCTGTTGAAAAATAAATTTTCAACAAAATACAACGATTTTTCAACAAAATAGTTAAATTTTCAAACAAAGAAATCAATTTTTATCTAAAATAAAACATCTTCATCTAAAAAATGACGTTTGAATCAGATTGTTGAATTTTCGACGAAGTACAATAATTTTTAACAAAAAAGTTGAATCCTCAATCAAAAAGATGAGTTTTCAACAAAAAAGTTGAATTTTTAATCAAAAAGTATAAAAAAATTACCTTTCAACCAAATTGTTGGATTTTCAACAAAGTAGAATAATTTTTCAACAAAAAAGTCGAATCCTCAATAACAAAAAATGAATTTTCAACAAAAAAGTTAACTTTTTAATGAAAAAGTATACTTAAAAAAGACTGTTTAGTTTTTAACAAAATGGGATAATTTTTAAACAAGTATTTCAATTTCCAAACAACATGAATTTTTTACCATGACGAATAATTTTCTACCGCAAAAAGCAAGCTTTCAACAAAATACATGACTTTTCAACGAATTTCCGAATTTCCGGTCGAAAAACGAATTTTCAATCCAAAAAAATAAATTTTTAACAAAATGGTTCAATTTTCAAGCAAAGAAATTAATTTTGAACTAAAGTGACGAATTTTCAACCGGACTAGTTGAATTTTCGGTTAAAAAATAAATTTTCAACAAAAAACAACGATTTTTCAACAAAATAGTTAAATTTTCAAAGGAAGAAATCGATTTTTAGCTAGAATGAAAAATCTTCATATAAAAAAATGACCTTTAAACCAAATTGTTGGATTTTCAACAAAGTAGAATAATTTTTCAACAAAAAAGTCGAATCCTCAACCAAAAAGATGAATTTTCAACTTTCAACAAGATACATGAATTTTCGAGTTAAAAAAATGAATTTTCGACAAAATGTTTCAATTTTCAACTGAAGGGATTAATTTTCTACCAAAATATATGAATCAAAGAGAAATATAAAAGTTGATATTGACATTGAATTTTTAAAAAATTTTAAATAAAAAATAGTTGAATAGATCCGAAAGACGTTCAAAAGTTGAATTTTCTGTTAAAAATAAATTTTCAACAAAAAACAACGATTTTGCAATAAAATATTTAAATTTTCAAATGAAGAAATCAATTCCCAACTAAAATGAAAAGTCTTCATCTGAAAAAATGACTTTTTAAACAAATTGTTGAATTTTCAACGGAGTAGAATAATTTTTCAACAAAAAATTCGAATCCTCAATCAAAATAATGAATTGTCAACAAAAAAGTTAACTTTTTAATCAATAAGTTCACTCTAAACAAAACTGTTTAATTTTCAACAAAGTAGATTAATTTTTAACCAAATAGTTGAATTTCCAAACAATATGAATTTTTCACCATGAAGAATAATTTTTTTACCGAAAAAGGAGAACTTTCAACAAAATACATGAATTTTCAACGAACTAGTTGAATTTTCAATTAAAAAAGATAAATTTTTCACCAAAAAACGGTATAGTTAAATTTCCAGTTAAAAAACGAATTTTAAACACAAGAAATGAATTTTCAACAAAATAGTTTAATTTCTAACGAAGGAGAATAGTTTTCAACTAAAATGACGAATCTTAAATTGGACTAGTAAAATTTTCAACAAAAAAAAAAAACGATTTTCCAACAAAATAGTTAAATTTTCGAAAAAAGGAATTAATTTTCAATTGAAATGAAAAATCTTTATCTGAAAAATTACTTTTTAACCAAATTGTTAAATTTTCTACAAAGTATCAGAATATTCAACGAAATAGTTGAATTTGCAATAAAAAAAAAAGATAAATTTTCAACCAAAAATAAAATACTTAAATTCTCAGTTAAAAAATGAATTTTCAATCAAAAAAATGAATTTTGAACAAAATAGTTCAATTTCCAACCAAGGAGAATAATTTTCAACTGATGACGAATCTTAAAGTGGACTAGTAAAATTTTTAACAACAAAGAAACAAATGATTTTTCAACAAAATAGTTCAATTTTCAAACAAAGAAATTAATTTTCAACTAAAATTAAAAATCTTCACATAAAACATTACTTTTTAACCAAATTATTAAATTTTCCACAAAACAGAATAATTTTTTAATAAAAAATTGAAATCCTCAACCAAAATAATGAATTTTCAAAAAAATGTTGACTTTTTAATCGAAAAGTATACTTTTAACAAAATTATTCAATTTTCAACAAAGCAGATTAATTTTTTTCAAATAGTTGAATTTTCAACCAACATGAATGTATAACAACATGAATGTATATAAATGTATAAATGAAAAAAATTCAATTTTCAGTTGAAAAATAATTTTCAACAAAAAAAATTAATCAAAAAAATGAGTCTAATTTTGAACCAGAGAGATTAGTTTTTAACTGAAATGACTAATCTGTAACTAGAATATTTTAATTTCCAAAAAAAAACAACAATTTTTCAATAAAATAGTTGAATTTTCAAACAAAGATATAAATTTTCAAAATGAAAAATATTTATTAAAATAATGACTTTTTAACCAAATTGTCGAATTTTTAACACAACAGTCAAATCCTCAACCAAAAAGATGAACTTCCAAGAAAAAAGTTGTCTTTCCAACCAAAAAAGATACTTTCAACTGAATTATTTAGTTTTCAACACAGTAGAAAAATTTTCAATCAAATAGATAAATTTTTATCCAAAAAGATGAATGGTTTTCTACTAAAAAAGGCGCACATTCAATAGAATACATCAATTTTGAACGAAGTAGTAGAATTTTAAATTAAAAAAAAATTTCACCAAAAATAAAATAGTTAAATTTTCAGTTAGAAATGAATGTAAAAAAATGAATTTGCAACAAAATAATTCAATTTTAACCAAAGAGATTAATTTTAAAATTCGATGACAAATCTCTAAACTGGTCTAGTTACAATTTCAGTTGCAAAATAAATTTTAAACAAAAAAGCAAGGATTTTTGAACAAAATAGTTAAATTTTTCAACAAAAATATGAATTTTCAACTAAACTGAAAAATGGTCACCTAAAAAAATTACTTTTAATCCAAATTGATTAATTTTCTACACAGTTAAATAATTTTTAACCAAAAGAGTCGAATTCTCAAAGAAAAATGTAATGCAAAAACAGATTTTAATTTTTTTTAACGATTGAAGTCGGCCAAAAAAGACGAATTTCCGAGAAAATAGTCGAATCCTCAAAATATGAATTTTAAACAGAAGGTTGAGTTTTCAACCAAAAAGATACTTTTGAAAAAATTGTTTAATTTACAACAAAGTTAATTGATTTTCAACCAAAGAACAAGAATTTTTTAAACAAAATAGTTCAATTTTCAACTAAAGAGATGAATTTCTATCTAAAATTATGCACCTCCAATCAAAAAATAATTTTTTAACAAACTAGTTCAACTTTGAACAAAATATTAAATTTTTCCACCAAGAACAGTAATTTTCTGCCAAAAAGTAGAATTTTTAATAAAATACATGATTTTTCAACCAAATAGTCAAATTTTTAACTGAAAGAGAGAAACTTACAATCAAAAATAGAATAGTTAAATTTTTAGTAAAAAAATTAATTTTGAACAAAAATGAAGTTCCAGCAAAATAGTTAAATTTTACACAAATATGTTTCAATTTTCAACCAAAAAGATGAATTTTCAAGCAGGAATCTTAATTTAAAAAAAAAAACTGAATTTAAAAAAAAACACATGCATTTTCAACTACGTCAGACAAATTTTCAACAAAAATAAAATAACTAAATTTTCAGTTGAAATTAATTTTTGAAGATTTCGATAAAAAACTTTGGGAGTTTTTTAAAGATTTTGAAAGTAATAAAGGCAATATAAAATATTTTAAAGATTCCTGGGCATATTGAATGTTAAATGTTAATTTTGAGAAATTAATTTCAAGAGAATACTTCAAAAGATTTGAAAATATTACAAATGATTTTCAAAATTGTCAAAAACGAATCAGAAAGATTTTAAGAAATTTTAGAAATAAGTCGGGTGAGTTTAAAAGATATTCAGAAATTTTAGAACTAATTTTGTGAAATCCGGTAAAATAAAAAAAATGTTTTAGTAATGTTTTAAATATTTTTACGACATATCTGTAATCTTCAAAAATCTTTTTGAATATTGTCGAGGAATCGAAAATTTTTCCCCTTCTTGACTAATTTTTTTTTTAAGTTTGTCCTTTTGGTTTGAAAATTTCTATTTTATTAACAATTAAATCTTCTTTTATTAAAATTGCAACTGTTTCGTTTGAAATAAAATGTTTTTTTGGGTTGACGATCTAAAAATTTTGTTTAAAATTCGTCTTTCGGATGTATTCAACTATTTTTTATTTAAAATTGAAATTTTTTAGTGTTAAATCAACTATCAGATTTTACGTTAATTCATCTCGTTTGGTAAAAAAGTAATATTTTTGGTTGAGGATTCAACTATTTTATTGAAATTTTTTTTTATGTTTCTAACTTTTTTTGATTTCAAATGAAAAAGCTTTTTGGATTGAAATATAAAATATTACATTTTTCGTTGGGAATTTATATTTTTTTTTTGTTCAAAATTTATAATTTTAGTTGAAAAGTCGTATTTTTTGTAGAAAATTAAACTTCTGGATATAAAATTCATATTTTTGGTTGGGTATTCATCTTTTTTGGTTAAAATTTCAACAATTTGGTTAAAGATGAACTTTTTTGTTAAAATTTTGATTTGAAATATCTGAAACTTTCAAAAATCTTTTTGAATATTCTTGAGAAACCTAGAAACATTATATTTATATAACGTTAAAATTTCGAAATTTTTTTTATATTAAAATTTTTTTTTCTTCACATTATAATTTGCCTGAAATTTTTTTTTTCTTTCTTGACCAAAAAATCTTTTTTCGTTAAAAATTTGTCTTTTTTATTTGAAAATTGATACAATTTGGTAGAAATTGAATCTTTTTTTTTTAATTGCAACTGTTTGGTTTGAAATAATAATTTTTTTTTGAGGTTTCAACTATTTTGTTTAACATTCGTCTTTTTGGATGGATTAAACTTATTTTTAATTAAAATTGCAATCTTTTTGAGTGTGAGTATTAACTATGACATTTTTCATTTTATAATTCATCTTTTTTGTTTGTGAATTAATTTTCTTTGTTGAAAATTCGTCCTTTAGTTTTGCAAATTCATCACTTTTGTTGAAAATTCTTTTTGATGTTGTTTTTGTTTAAAAATTCAATTATTTGGTTGAAGATTAACTTTTTTTGTTAAAATACTGATTCGAAATACCTGAAATTTTCAAAAATCTGATTAAATTTTCTCAATAATGTGAAAAAAAATTATATTTATAAAGCCTTAAAAAGAAGAAAATAATAAATAATCCTAAAAAATTAATAATTTTTAATTAAAAACAGGTATAGCTCGAAATTCTAATCAATTAATTATATTATATTTTATTCTGAGTATGACTGGATCAGCTATTCTTGAAACTATCAGATAGATGATGAATTAATGATTCGGAATTACGAGTAAAATTCGCCTCACCCTCTAAGATATCTGATCGTCGTTCAATTCCCCATAAAATATTACGGTGCACTCAAATCGGTATATAATCGATTTCACTGAAATTTATTGCAGCATAACACCGATTCATTAAAAAATTTGATCGATCTCTTTGATATATCTGAACATAAGATCACAAATGCCAATTCCAAAAGTCGCAAATTAATCAGCCCATCAATAATTATTAGCATTTTATCAAACACTTTTATTTCTTTGTATAAAAAAAAACAAAAATAGAATTATAATTAAATTTGCAATTGAAATATTAATTTCCAATTCGAAAAAATTAATTTTCAATTCGAAAAAATTAATTTTCAACTCATAAAAAAGGAAATTTCAACAAAATACTTCAATTTTCAATCAGAATGATAAACCTACCATCCTAGCTGTTATTCCAACAGGATTTTTTTTTTTCAATAAAAAGCAGTTGAATTAAATTAAAAAATACGAAATTTCAAACCAAAAAGAGGAATTTTCAGCACATAAGTTAAATTTTCAACATGAAAAGTTTTTTCAGTCAATATGGAAATGGAAATTTTATCCAAATGTTGAATTTTCAAGACACAAAGACGAATTTTTTGAACAACACTTTTCAAAACAAAATATGAATTTTTAACAAAAAAATTTAATTTTCAACCCAAAAATATGAATTTTCTACTGAAATTATTAGATTTCCAACCCAAGAAAGACGAGTTTCCAACAAAATAAATTAATTTTAAACATTTTTTAAACAAATTAGTTAAATTTTTAACCAAGTTAATGATTTTTCAACTAAAAGAATGTATCTTAAAAAAAATTTCACCAATGAACTGAATTTTTAAACCAAAAGATGAATTTTATACAAAAAAGGGAAATTTTCCACAAAATACTTACATTTTCAACTGAAAAAGATAAATTTTCAACAACAAAAAAACGGATTTGCCATGCAATAGTTAAATTTTCAGTCAGACAAATTAATTTTCAACCAAAAATAGAATAATTATATTTTCAGTAAAAAATCAATTTTTACAAAAAAAATTAATTTTTAACGCAGTAAGTGAATTTTTATTCAAGCAGATGAATTTTCTCCCAAGAAGATTAAATTTCTATCAAAAAAGATAAATTTTCGAGAAATAGGATTAATTTTCAACCAATAACGATTAATTTTCTTACCAAATACATAAATTTTCAAACAAATATTTTAATTTTCAAATGGATTTTCAACCTGACAGTTTTTCAAGCCAAAAATAGTATAGTTCAAGTTTCAGTTTAAAAAATAAATTTGCAACCAAAAAAAAAAGTAATTTAGTTTTTAGAAAAGAATTAATTTCCTACAAAATTAAATAATTTTTCAAGGAATTTTCTGTAAAAAAATATCAATGTTCAACAAAAAATAGAATAGTTCCATTTTCAGTCGTAGAAGAGAATGTAAAATTAAAAATATAAAATTAAGTATCTTCTACTAAAAAATGAACTTTTAACCAAATGATTGAATTTTCAAACTAAAAGATGAATTTTTTACAAAAAAAGAGAAATTTTCGACAAAATACTTACATTTTCAACTGGAAAAGATAAATTTTCAATAAAAAAAAGGAATTTCCCACGAAATAGTTAAATTTTCAATAGAATTATTATATTTTCAGTAAAAAAATCAATTTTCACAACAAGAAAAAATTAGTTTTTTAAGAAGTAGTTAAATTTTCATACGAGCAGATGAATTTAATTTTTAGAAAAGAATTAGTTTTCTACAAAATTAAATAATTTTTCGAAGAATTTTCTATAAAAAATATCAATATTTCAAAAAAAAAATAGAATAGTTCAACTTTCAGTCGTAGAAGTGAATGTAAAATTAAAAATCCAAAATTAACTATCTTCAACCAAAAAAATTAATTTTTAACCCAACAATTAAATTTTCAGCTCAAAACATTAATTTTCTGCCGAAAAAGACAAATTTTAAATAAAATGGATGAATTTTCAACAAAAAAAGATGAATTTTCTACCAAAATGATGAATTTTAGACCAGACTAATTTCTCATGAAACGCATGAATTTTGAAACAAATAATCGAATTTTTAGAGAAATTTTTAACCTTTTCGTATTTAAATTTTCAACAAAAACTAGTATAGTTCAATATTTAGTTAGAATATTACATTTTCAAAAAAAAAAAAAAAAAAAAAAACGATTTTCAACAAAATAGTTAAATTTGCAATCAAAGAAATAAACTCTGAACCAAAAAGATAAATTTTCAGCCAAAAAGTTGAATTTTCCACCAATAAAAATTAATTTTTGATAAAATATATGAATTTAAAAAAAAAACTCATTTTTGAAAATAATTTTTAACATAATAGTTAAATTTTCCCCCAAATAAATAAGTTTCCTACTAAAAAGATACAGTTTTAACAAACAACATTGATTTTCGAAAAAAAGAAGAATTTTCAATAAAATACAGAAATTTCCAACCAAATAAAATAAATTTCCAAGAAAATAGTTCAATTTTCAATCGAAAAGATAGATTTTCAACCAAGAAGATTAATTATCTACCTAAAAAGTCGAATTTTCAACACTATAAATTAATTTTTATATAAATATTCAAATTTTTAAACGAATTTCTAAATCGTTAAATCGTCAACCAAAAAAATAAATTTTTGACTAAAAAGATAAAATTTCAACCAAGATGATTAATTTTCTACCTAAAAAGTCGAATTTGCAACAAAATACATATATTTCAAATAAATGTTTAAATTTTTAAACAAATTTTTTAACTAGTAGTTAAATTGTCAACCAGAGATATGAATTTTTAACGAGTAAGATTAATTTTTAACCTAGAAGAATAATTTTCAACCAGAAATGACAAATTTGTAAGAAATTAGATCAAATTTGAACCAAAAAAATTAATTATTAACCAAGGAAGGGACTTATCAACCAAGATGATTAATTTTCAACAAACAAAAAAAAAAGTTTTTTCAAATAAAATTATGAATCTACAAAAACAAATGAATGTTTAACAAACTATATAAACTTTCAACTAAGTATTTGAATTTCCAAAGGAAAGAATTACCAAACAACAAAAATTGTAATAGTGGATATTGGCACAAAAAAAGAAATTGAATTTTAATCTAGAAAAAAAAGTTGAATTCAACCAAAAAAAGACAAATTTTCAGCAAAATATTTGAATTATCAACCAAAACAAATTAATTTAACAAATTAATTTAATTAATTTAAGATAAGGCTTAAAACGTCATTAATGAAATATTGATGATCCTTAGATGCATCTCTCACTTTGCACTTGCGCATTTTTATTTATTTATAACAGTCTAGACTTGTCGAGTTTCATTATCAATCATATGCTCCTTGATTCTTGTCTCCTTGACAAATTAGTAATCGCTGGCTAAGATTTATTTTTAGTAGCGTATTATTTATTCCCGTCTTTCTGTAAATAGCGATAATTACTTTCATTAGTGTATTCTCATCGACATTGACGTCAATACGATAACCCTCCAGATTTTTTATCTCAATATTGATTTGGATTCTCTCTACTATTTTCAGACTTAAATTTACAATTTAGCAGCTAATATCGACACCTTAATTCCATACGCAACGTTGCTTTTGGGCGGTGTACAGAGCAATATTGCGAATGGGCAGTGTACAGCGCAACATTGCGTTTGGGCGGTGTGCAGCGCAATATTGCGAATGGACAGTGCACAGCGCAACATTGCGTTTGGGCGGTGTGCAGCGCAACGTTGCGATTGGGCAGTGTACAGCGCAACGTTGCGCTCAGGCGGTGTACAGCGCAACGTCGAATTTGATCGGTGTACAGGTCTCTGTCGCGTTTGATTGCTGTATAGCTCCAAGTCCAAAACTTTAAATAATTGAATTAACAAATAATAAATTTAGATAATTACACTATTAAGTATTTAAAACTGAAGATGAAGCAATTTTACAACCAAAAAGTCGATAATTTTCAAATACAGAGCATTCAAAATTGAAATGTTTTTTATGTAAATTGCTAGAAATGGTAAATCAAATAACCCCTGAAATTTCGAATTCACAGCCTTCAAAAAGAAAAAATTAAAATTTTGTATTTCTTTCTTTAATATTAAGAGTTTTATTTACAATTGAAAATTATATCAGTTTTAAGTTTCTCAATTAAAAATTCTGTAAATTCGATGATTTTTAAGATTTTCATTTAAAATTTCATCCATTTGGAATATTCAAAATTAAAAACTCATCTTTTGGTTTTCAAAATTTAACAAATGTCATTGATGCATCTTTGAAATTGAACTTTACTGATTAAAATTGATTAAAACTGATTAAAATTAATATTAAAATTAGATTAAAATAGTATGAAAGCCGATTTAGGTGTTTTAGTATTAATATTAATTTATTAATATGAATTATACTTTATAGTATAATTAATAAATTGAAATCTTTGAAATCTTTTGAATTCTTCGAAGTCTTCTAAATTTGTATGAAAAGTTTTGAAATTTTTTGAATGTTTGTGAAATTTTTAAAATTTTTGTTGAAATCCATTCAAATTAAGAAAAAATTAATTTTTTGAAATGTCTATTATTTCTAAGATCTTTTGAAAAATTTAATCTTCTTGAAATCTTTGAAAGTTTCTACAATGTTTCGAAATATTTTGAAATCTCTGAAATTCTTACGAAGTCATTTAAATCCTTGTGAAATCTTTAGGACGTCTGTGAAATTTTTTTAAATGTTTCTGATTTCTAAATATAAAAAAATATAAATATTTTAGAATGTTCGAAATATTCGTGAAATTCTTTGAAATTTTTGTTCAAAAATATTTTTGAAATTTTTGAATTATTTGGAAATGTTTCCAATATCTTGAGAATCTTTGAAATATTCTGGAATCTTTGAATTATTTGTGAGATCTTTTAAAATTTTTTTTAGTATGTAAAATATTTTGAAAATATTTTAAATATTTTGAAATCTTTCTGGAATCTTTTGGATTCTTTAAAGTCTTTGAAATTTCTATGGAATCTTTCAAATTTTTCTGATATCTTTAAAATATTAAAAATATTTTTGAATATCTGGAATATTTGTGAAATCCTTAAAAATGTTTGTACAATGGTTTGAAATCTTTTTACATTTGTCGAAATTTTTCAAAAATCATTTGAAATTTTTTGAAACTTTCCTCAAATCTCTCTGAAATCTTTAAAATCTTTTCAAAACCTTTGGAAGCTTCTAAGATATTTTGGAATCTTTCAAAATCTTTTAACATTTTTTATATCATTAAAAATCTTTTAGCATATTTTAAAATATTTTGAAATCTTTTTGAAATCCTAATTGAATATTTTCGAAATCTTTTTGAAATTTTTTTGAAATATTCACAAATTTTTGAAATGTTTCGGATTCTTTGAAATCTTTTGGAATCTTTTGAAGTCTTTGTAAAATTTTTCAAATCGTTGTGAAATATTTCAAAACTTTAAAATGTTTGTGAAATCTTTTAAGTCCTTTGAAATATATTGAAATATTTTGAACTCCTTTGAAATATTTTTGATATATTTAAAATCATTGAAATCCATTAGAATGTTTGAAATATTTTTAAATTTTTGTGAAATGATTTAAACCTTTCTGAAATCTTTGAAAACATTAAAACTTTTGTGAAATCTTTAAAATCTTTGTGACATTTTCTAAAATCTTTGTGACATTTTCTAAAATCTTTTAAATTTTTTATAAAACTTTGTCAAATTTTCTGTAATCTTTCTGAAATCTATTGAAATTTTCGGAAATCCTTATGAAATCTTTGGATATTTTCCTAAAATCTTTCTGAAATCTTTGAAATCATTGAAACTTTGGTGAAATGTTCAAAATTCATTCGAATTTTGAAACTGGATTTTTGTAACAACCCTGACAGGGCTTGAAATTCTTAAACTAATAAAGAATTATACGAAAATGAGATTCTGATTAAAACCAAAATTATGATTGACCTAACTAAAAAACACTAAAAAATTTCTTATTTGAGGCGAAGTGCTTATTCTAAATGAGTGAAAATCGACAATGAAAATTTGAAATATGAAATTCTCAAAAAAAAAAAAAAAAAAAAAAAAAACGTGTGCTATGGCTTACGTTACGACGTCATAACATAAGGGAACATAATTTTCGCATCAGCCACGCGACAGGGCTTAGGAATATTCCTTCCAGTGTGACTATTTTTGTCCTCCGAATGGAAACGCGAAATTGCTCGAATTTTTGGCACTTTTGCAAAAGATGTAAATTTTGTTTTTTCGGACTGTTTTTTCAAGGAACATATTTCGGTGAGTTGGTTAACTTAAAGTTTGGTGACAGAAATTGTGTGATTTGTTGACAGTGTTGATGGCTAGATGATCTCTCCTCTAAACGATTTACTTCTCAATATTAAAAAAAATAAAATAAAAATACTGACCGTTATTATAATAAATCAAAATTGATAAACCAAATTAAAATGAATTATAATTGATAACAAAAATTAATATTCGGTGATATTGACGATTGTAATTTGCCAAGTCTGGGTCCAATATTTTCTACTGGCATATTTGAATTCAAGACTTTATTATACAAGAATCAGTAGAAAAAGTCAGTACAGTGGGACGTAAATATAAAAAAACGTCAGGTCAAGTACCGTTTAAAAAATGTACAATATCCCATAAGATTTCACAAAGATTTTATATAATTGGAAAAGATTTCAAAGGTTTCAAAATTTTTTTAAAGATTTCGAAAATTTTTCACAAAGATTTTAAAAAGATTTCAAAAGGTGTTACATAAATGTTAAAGACATCCAAGGATACAGAACATTTTGGAGATTTCAGAAAGATTTTAATGATTTCACAAAAAATTTCAAAAGATTTACAAATATTTTTTAAAAAATCGAAAGATTTTATAAATATCATGAAGATTTCAAAAGATTTTGAAGATATCAGAAGGACTTCAGAACGATTTCAAGAGATTTCAAAACGCTTCAAAGATTTCACAAAAATTTCACAGATTTCAAAAATTTCAAACAACTGTAGAAGCTTTCAAAGATTCCGCAATGATTTAAAAAATTTCAAAATTATTTTGAAGATTTGAATGATTTCACAGAGATTTCAATATATTTCAGATTTGAAAAACTTTCTCAAGATTTCACAAATATTTCAAAGATTCCAAAATATTCCAAAGATTTTAAAGATATCAGAAAGATTTCAGAAGATTTAAAGAGATTTCAAAGACTTCAGACAGATTATAAAGATTCCAAAAGATTTCAATAGATTTCAGAAAGGTTTCAAAGAGTACAAAAAATTGTACAAAAACATTACGAAGATTTCAGATTTCAAAAACTTTTACAAAGATTTCCTAGACGAAACAAAAATTGCAGACTTCAAAGAATCCAAAATATTTAAAAGATTTGAATGATTTCACAATGATTTGAATATATTGAAGATTTGGGAAAATTTCTCAAGATTTCACAAATATTCCAAAGATTTACAATTTTTGAAGATATCAGAAAGATTCCAAAGATTTCAAAAGATTTCAAGAAATCTAAAAAATTTCAAAAGATTCCAGGATGTTTCAAAAAATTTCAGGGATTTCTAAGATTTCAAAAGATTTGAAAAGTTTCATAAACATTCGAAGATTTCATGTATTTGATAAAGATTTCATAGATTTCAAAAGAATTTCAAAATTTCACAGGATTAAAAAAATTTTAGTCTTAGAATATTTTTAACGTAGGATCTTTTATAAATGGAATAAAAAATATTTCAGATGAAAATAAATTTTTTTTGAAATTTACCTATTTTTTTTTAAAGAAACACTTGAATTTACAACCAAAAAGGATGACTTTTTAACAAGTAGAACGAAGTCCAACTCAAGTCGAACCAAGTCCTAAACAAGTCCAACTCAAGT